>CAJVQA010000790.1:0-29936 GCA_910591915.1 Cetraspora pellucida
TGCTAGACTTTTCTTTTAAGAGCCTCGAGTAGGTTTATTTACCCTATTCTGTTCTATATCTATATGTTAATTTTGCTCATTAAAATTTTGTCGAAAATTTTGTTTTCCTGCTGTTGCTTGTTGCTACTCTAGTTTATTTCTTGTTTTCAACTTGGTTGATTGTATTCCTATAGTTTTCTGTCTTTTTCTTTAGTGTTCTAAATGCTGTTTGCTTGAGTGTTTCGGTGTTATTTGTGTTCTTTGCTTCCTGTAAATTTCAGTCAAGGGATCTGCAGAGAAAAACTGACTTATAAGTTTATTCTTAAACAATAATTTATATTAAAGACTATGTATAGTATTTTGATTATAAAATTTAATAAATATAGTATTTATAATATATTAACAAAACTTGTTATTTAATTTTTTTGACAAACTAAAACAAAATATTAATTATTATGCAACTTGTAAAATGTTAAAATTAATACATATTACTATCAGAATTGTAATTTATATTTATTAAAATAATATTAATATGCAATTAAATATAGAAACTATATTTAGAAATATAATAACTTAGTAAAATGAATAAGTTGTCAACTCTTTAAATAGTAGGTTAAATGTTTAAATCCTATTGATAATAAAAATTTAGATAATTATTTATATAATATTTATATTATAACAACTATTTTTAATAATTAAATTAGAATATCTATAATAGCAGTTGCACTAGTATGACTGGCAAATTATGAAAAATCTGTATAAATATAGCATTATACAGAAGAATACAAACTAGTATTAGATAATACAAACTCTAGATAAGTTCTTATAATTATGTAAATCCATTAAAATTAGAAAACAATAAGTCTATTTAAGAAGATCCAAGTAGAAAAGTAGTATGAATTTTTAATAATGCTACTGTAAAAACTAAATCTAAGAAATGAATATTAAAATTATAATATCTAGATAAACAAGAACCTCTAAATTAGAAATCTTAGAGATATCACCAACCAGGCTGCTAAAATAAACCAAAGAAAAAGAATATTGAACTAATTTAATATACTGATGAACTGATCATAATTCTATATAGACTATCTGAATTAAGAATTTGATAAAAAGGTAAGGATATACTAAAGTATAAGGTATATATTGTAAAGTAGATGCTAAGATTCAAGTAAACTTTATAAGAACATAGTAGTTAAATGATATAACTTTGATTGCAAGTATTGGTTTTGCTATAACAATATCAGATCAACTGTAAAAATATGTGCAGAAGGCTCTAAAAGGTTTATCTCAAAGATAAAATAATTCTAAAGTTGAGACAATAACCTGAACTTAACTTAGTAATGTTAATACAAATACTAGTTCAGAAGGTTTAAAATGAAACACTCAAGTAGAGGTATTAGATATAGTAATTAGTAAAAAATTTTTTGGCAGACTCTTTAAATAAGTAATAAAAAAAATTATTATATAATTATTTATTTGAATAATGCAAATATCAATTAAAAAAACTTAACAACATTTATACTACTGTTTCTTATTACTAAAAAAAAAATTTTTACTTATTAATAATAACTTTTTTAGAATCAGTATTACAGTTGTAGTCATAAGTATCCTACTCCCTATAACTTTTTAAATTGAAAAGATATAGTTTTAAAATTTTTATAGCAAATAGTATTATATAAATCTAGATCAGTAAATTTTTTTTATAATTTTTTAATTATTATAACAAAAATTAGATAAGAACTAAACTTTTACTTAATTTTTTTTAATGAAATAAAAAATAATAATTGTATTTAATCAAAAATTAATAGAGATTTAGATTTAAACTCTAAAATTCTAAAAACTTAGTATGTTAAAATTCAAGCATTTTATAGTAATGACAAAAATTTTGAATTAATTTAATAAGATAATTGTTAAAAAATTAAATTTTAAATTTTAAATTTAAGAGTTGATTTTTTTTTTTAAAAAAAAATAGTTTACATAATTAGATTTTATTGATTTTTATATAGAAAATAATTTATTTTTTATATAAAAATTAATAAAAACCTAGTTGTGTGAACTATTTTTATAAAAATAAAATTAAACCTTAAATTTAAAATTAAAAATTTAATTTCTTAACAACTATCTTATCAAATTAACTCAAATTTTTTGTTACTACTATAAAATGCTTGAATTTTAACATACTAAGTTTTTAGAATTTTAGAGTTTAATTCTAAATCTCTATTAATTTTTGATTAAATACAATTATTATTTTTTATTTTGTTAAAAAAAATTAAGTAAAAGTTTAACTCTTATCTAATTTTTGTTATAGTTATTAAAAAATTATAAAAAAAATTTACTGACCTAGATTTATATAATACTATTTGCTATAAAAATTTTAAAGCTATATCTTTTTAATTTAAAAAGTTAGAAAAGATGAGATATTTATAACTGTAACTGTATATAATCCATAACAATATGAATTACTTAAACACATTATTTAGTATATATTATTCAAAAAAATCATTAATAAAATCTTAAAACAATATGATATTAAATTTGTTAAACAAAATTTAATTTCTAACTTATCAGATCTAAAAATTCCAAACCAATAAATAACTATAATTTAAAATAAATGTAAAAAATTAACGTTGCTATATAATGAATTTGTAAGAAACAATATTGTTAATACAAAAAATCAAACAGTTAAACAATATACTAAAGCTTTGTAGAAATTGTTAATAAGCTTGCCAAAACAATTAATAATTCTGATTCTAAACAGCATAATCTTTTCAAACATATACAAGAAATGAATTAAGATGATTATATATGAATGTCTGATTTTTATAAGAAAGATTTTGTTCAGCTATATAATATTCTCTATGAAGAAATTTATAAACTAAATAAAATATTATAAAAAAAAAGAAGAGTTGAAAATTTAGTTAATGTCTCAGCTAAACAATATTTATTGTTAGAAAAAGATTAAATATTAGCAAGTTAAAACTTGCTCGATCTTGTTAATTGCTATGTTAAATGAATTTCTAACATGTAAAAAAAATCTTCGATCTGCTGTACTGCAAAAACTTATTAATTAAACTTGGTTTGTGCTAATAAGTAACCATGTAGATCGTCACCCATATTAACTTGTTGCTTTAAAAAAAATCATATAACCTGACTACTTGAAAAAGAATGTGAGCAATAAAGTTAAAATTTACACTCTTTGCCTGTTAATATCAAAAAAAATACCAAAAAAAAATAAAAAATAAAACCACATATAAGTGCAATAAAACGTGTAGATTAGGTTTTATTAATGTGTAAAGATTAGATATTTAGAAAGTTTCATGACTTTTCTTATAACGATCTAAAAGTAAGTATATGGCTTTTGTGTAACCTTACTATGTAAAATCAATTCGGTGTGACATATTTCACGACTGATATGACAAGTACTCTACCTTTAATTTTTATGAGACTACACATATAGTACATTGGCAAGGCAGCGGGATCAGACCTAGTTTAGAAAATAAAACGTTGCCGTACGTATAAATAAGTTACTGCGGAACTTGATTGCTGATCCAAATAAAATACGTTAATCATTTCAACTAAAATGGAATTTTTAATCTAAATCTGAAGCTTCCAATATATTTTATACCGCAATAAAAAAAATTGTTGCAAAATTTTTCCGTGTCCTTGATCCAGAGATAAAATCCAGCCTGAAGCATTAACTTTACACTGGAGCACTATCGCTATAGATTGTCAATTCCCCAATTCTAATTTGAATTTTTTTATTATTATAAAACCTTAAATTAGGCTTCAAATATTTTAAACATCAATTTTACATATTGATATGTATATTTTTCTAATCTTAACTCACGTCTAATCCTAATATTTAATTATTACTATATATTTTTATCAATACAATAATATTATGTGATGATCTGCAAAAAACAATAAAAAGCCTGATTGGCCATAAGAAAAGGTTTGAAGATCAATATTATTTTTTAGTTTTCCACTATAATTTCTTTTTCAATTGATTACATAGAGACTACATCAACTACCAGTTTGTAGTTATAATGTTCGATTACGTATATTCATTTATTAAATTAATAAACTGTATAATACAAACCGGATATAAACCAGATTAGAATCAGATAACCGAATAAACATCTATCTATCTATAAAATCCAAGATGTCAATATGGATATCCGACTATAATCAGAATCCAAGTACACCTATTGAAGGGTTTTCAGAACATTTATCAATTGTTTAATTCCGACAATCCTAAATTGAGACAAAAAGAATGGATGATAAGAAATTTTGAAAGATTGTAATAGAAAAAACATTTAATAGAAGTGATTAAATTACCATTTTCCACACTCTTCCATTTTAGTAGTCATTAACTGCACCTGAATGTTGATGGCATTAGGAAAGTTACGCGATTCCAAGTCTAAACGCATTATAAGAGATTATAAAATGATTTAAAACGGCACGATAATTTAGTGATCAAAAATGCTTGCTGATTCAAAACCAACCTCGAACCAGAGTTAATAATGATTCAATAACACTTGGAGAAATTTCTTCATTGTTTAAAGCATCGAACAGAACGTTAAGGCGTTTTTCGGTATCATCCAATAATTTTTTTTGCGTATTCTATGATAATCAAAGTATAACCATTTAACAAGTCAATTATGATGGCTTAAAATATTCAAAATAACTAGTCCAACTTACAGGAGAATGTTGTCGGGCTCTCAACAATTCGTTACTGAGTATAATAAATATTGGTTTTTGTGTAGCTGGAATATGAGTTCTGTCACCAGGTGCTACAATTTATATATAGATGAGTACATTCAAAGTTAATATATTAGTTATGATTGAGACAAATGTCAATCAAGAAACTCACGATGTTTGTTTGAGGGTGTTGGCGTTTTTGATGGAGTAGGTACTCTATTAGGCGTTGATGTCGATTGATTAGGAGCATAATATGACTGAGTAGGCTGTGAAGGTCGCTGTGTTGATGGTTGCTGTTGAATATTTGGGTTAGGAGGCGGAGGTGGATATAAAGATGTTACACCTGTTTGTGGCTGCATCGACTGAATTGGCTGATACGCTGTTGTTACAGGAGCTGCAGGATTTGCCTGGAGTGGTGGCAAGCCTGCGGGTATGTTAGGCTGTGGAGGAGCTGCGAAATTTTGCGGTGGAGGATGTATCTTTTGCTGCGTTGGTGAAGTGGATGTCGGAAAGGGAGATACAATGGGTGATGGTTTGTTCACTTGGGCTTGTGCTACCCTTCTGTTCATTTGTGGAGGAGGTACAACTGGAGGGTCATTCCAGTTTGGTACATTTTTCTTATGTGCTCCTACAACTTCTGCAGACGGTACGTTTTCATTTTGAACAAGCGCATTAGGCATAGGAGGTTGAGGGATTAAATTATTACTTTCTGAATATGGTTGATTATAGCCGGTAAAGTTTTGTTGATATGAGTAACCCGTGGGATTTTGTATAGGTGGGTTATAAGGAGGTACATATTGGTTGTATGCCATCTGTTGGGCTTGTGCTTGGGCCTGTTGGGCTTGTGCTTGGGCTTGTTGTGCTTGTTGTGCTTGCTGGACTTGCTGTTGAGGTTGATACGGCGCATTTTGAACAAGGGGTTGCTGGTTATAGGCATATTGATTATAATATTGTTGAGCAGCGGGTTGTTGGTAAGCAGCCTGCGTGGCGTTGGGGTCGACTTGTGGTGGAAAAGTTACATCGCCAACAATAGATTGATTTGTTTCGCCATCTTCACCAACATATACTTGTGAAAACGGGAAAGAAGGTGCTTTAGTGCTTCCTACATCCACACCAGAGTTGTATAATCTTTCTCTGATTACGGCCAAAGAATTATTTTGATCGAGTGTAGCTGTCTTGTATTCTACAGGTATTAAATTCAAATATTTAAGGGCAGTAGTTAAGTGACCTTGTGATACAAGAATTTCCGCATAATCGGTGTACTTGTCATATAGGGCAGACAACTTATACTGTTGATTTGATTCACCAGCGGATGAATCTAAACTTTGGACCACGGATGGGTCAACATAGTCGATCGCTTTGCGAAATATGGTAACTTTTTCAATCAGACTCTGAAGAGTTTTTGCGTGGTAAGAATACCTCAATCCTGTACATTTAGATCCGTCCTGATTATTTTGTACAGTTTCATATTGTTTTTCTTCATTTTCTTGTTCAGCAATCCAAATTTTTGCAACGTTTTCCAAATTACCAGCAGCAAGGAAACATAATACAGCATTTTTCCTATATTCTAATCCTCTTGATTTCATTTCTTCTGTCGAAGTAGGATCAACACACTTATGATATTCTTGCTCTAGTCTCTGACCTAGTGCATTACATAATCCTCCAAATTCTTCGGGACGAGCGAATGTGCAAAGAACTACAACAATTTCTTGCCACTCAGATAAATCTGCATTGAATACAATGTCCGATAAATCGCCAGAAACAATACTCTGAAGAAGACGTAAATATGGGATGGTCGATGCTCGCCTTTCGAAGTATGTTTTTCGAGTTCGCTGCAAAAGTTCTTGGCCGCCACAACCCGCCAAAAGTATTGCATCTGACAATCTATCAGCTTTTAAACATAAATCAACTGCAGATTCAAAATCACCAAGTACTATGGATCGAGTAATGAGTTTATCAACATCTGATTCTTGTGCGGGATAAATTTGGAATGAACCGATATTGAAATTTTCACTTTGAACAGGAAATGCATCAGGGATGTTTCCGGAACTGAAGAAATTAGAAGCATCTGAGGGCCCACTAGGATCAGTCAGACCGGAAAATAATTCGTCCATATTATCTGATTTGGCAGCAAATTGTTCATCGTGGCCTTGATCCGCATCTGACTTAACATCAGTAGGGCTCGAAGGTAAGGATACTACACCTACTGACTCTGTGGAATTATCTTGCTGCAGAATGTCGTGAATATTATTTATTTCTGGCTGCTTTGATTCTTCGTTTGAGGTTTCCTTTAAATTCATAGCTTTTATAGCAGTCGATATTTGTGAGACTACATCCTCTTTTGAAAATCCAAGATGTTTAACTAACTGTTCCCTTGCATTTTCATTGAATATTGTGTGAAGAACTTTCCAATTTTCTGACTCAAATTCGTTTGCTGCCTCCTTGACACGACGTTCACAGAAGACGTCGAGGGACTTGTCTTCAACTGATGACTCAAGCTCAATGGATCGTTGCACAACCTCCGATTCCGTCACAACAGTGGATATTGCGACAACGTGCTTTTTAGGTGCAGTTCCTGTAGAAGCCTTATCGCAAAATGAAACTAATTTCCCACCAAACCCAAACATCACACCTACAGGTCTTCTTAACCATCTTGGAGGTTGTTTGAGTGCGAGAGATGGTTGGTGTGCGGAAGCAATTGGTGCAAAAGGATCGTCATTGTCATGCACGTTGGCTTGTACTAATTTATCTTGGTTAGATTGCAAAGAATGGACGCTAATCTTTTACCAGAGTTTAAAAAAACGATCAGGTGTCGTAAAAAGATGAAATAGTAATAATTTAAAACATTTAGTCAAAGTACCTTTCCATCTAAAGAAGCAGATGCCAACAAATACGGGTTCCCAGTACACCATTGAACATCAAAAGCCCAATTTGAACTTGAAGGGAGCTAAAAAAAAAAAAAAAAAAAAGGAAAACCCACACAAAGAATTCTCGTTACTATTGTTCAGACAATTTTTTTATATTATAATACCTACCTCGCCTATTATTTCAGCTGTTCTCGGGTTCCAGCATAGAGTTCTGTTGTCTTTACCACATGACAGCAATAAGTCGGCATCTTTCTGACACCATGACAACGACAAAATACCTTTTTCATGTCCCGTCAAGACCTGAATAAATACAGAACCATACCACAGTCAAAACTAAAACCATACTACAGTCAAACCAAAAAGAAACTTTTATTCTAAGGTAACTATTAGATGATCGATATAACCTTTTCTGGAGCGTGAGCATTACGAACATCCCAAACTACAATAACTGGGTTATTATCATCTTCAGAGGCAGTTATTATTTGCGTTGCCTAAAAATTGGTGGAATAGGTCAATAAACATATATGTATTAAAGCAATATCTTATTCTTTTACAGTTTACCATATCAGGATTCCACGCCACTGCGGTGATGCCCCTTCTCCCGACACCCAAGCCGGTAGCCATATTCATAGATCCCATACCATAACCGCCTGCTAAAGAAGCAGTAGCACCTGCATATGATAAATGCATAACTTCCCTCTTGTTTTTTAAGTCCCATATTAAGGTATAACCCGTAGTCGAAGATGTTGCCAAAATATGTTGCACTTGATTATTCCAAGCCAGGTGGGTGATCTCCTCCATTTTTGGCGATTTTGTACCAGGGGTATAAGGTTTATCAGGTTTTGCCAGATCCCAAATAAATATCTGAAGAATTAAAACATGATAAGGCATTGAGGTAGTAACGAAGTGTATCATAAAAAACATTAAGTACTTCGCCATTCGTCGCAGCCGAGGCCAATAAATTATTTTGAATGGGATTAAATTGCAATCCACGAACGTTTCCGGAATGCGCTGTGTTACGTAATAATAAAGCTTTTTCTGCGCTAATAAAGAGAAATACAAAGTCATTTAGTCGTAAGAATGCATCCATGTCAAATCATTCAAAGGAATTTATTATGCTATCAACATATAATCGATAGATCAAATCAAAAACTATGTTAGAACTCACTCGCCACCCCCCAAGATTATTTCTGGATCCCATAGATCTAATTCACCATTTTCCAACCCGCCGGCAATGATACCATATGCTTTGTCGATTGCATTTCCCCATACAAGACGATCAAATCTAAAAAAAAAAAAAATTAAATCATAAATCAGCGGCTAAGGCCTTGTAGAAATTAAAGTTACAAACCTTGCACTGCTAGTAACTACAGCAGAGGGTTGCAGTTCCACTGCAGTATCAGAACTGTGTATATCAATGTGAAAAAGCTCCAATTCTGTCGTACTTGAGAACGAAGCATCAAGTGCCCCCGCTACAGTACCAGTGGCAATTATTGGCAAATGCTGCCCCGGACTCCATGCAAATGTTGCAGTGCGAGGGATTTCCTTTAATTTCATCGTAAATTTTACAAGTTAAATTCTAAACTCTTAGTTATCTAAAAAAAGTATCAAATAAATATTAAAATATTTTGGATATATTATATAACGTGGGAAGACCGAATTGGTCAATAATTTAAACGTGATTTACTGGAAACCGTTAATGACGAGAAAGTCTCTGCACACCTACCAGCCCTACCAATTCGGGTAATTTTTGTACCTACCCTAAAACCTGTCACGTGCCAATGTACCTACCCTAAAGTAAAATCGCAAATTCATCAGCCAATCAAAAATTGCTTATCGATTCGAATTACAAGCCACCCGTTATAGTGAAGTAAGTCCATTAGTAAATATTTAGTAAATTCACTATTTTTATAGGAGAGCTCTTCACTATAATAAGTGTAACTTGTATTCAAATTGATAACTATTCTTTTGATAAATTTGCAGTGGGAATATAGAACCCAAATAATAATACGATATATATAAAAGTTATATTTAAAAAAAAATTTTATTAGCACTTTTAAACTAATAGCTATTAGCAAAATTTTAAATATTAATTTTATTAAAATTAAATATCTTTTTTTTTTTATCTCAAGCAGTCATGTTAGTACTTTATTAAAAATATTGAAACTATACATAATTATATAGAATTTTTTAATACTTAAGTTTAGCATCACTCAGTTATCCTAATAGTATCTAAGTGTAACTTGTTGTATTATTTCAATTAGAGATAGACTGCTTGTCTGAACGTTGTCTTATACTAGAATATTATCAATCTAATACCATTTTTTTGCAAAGAGGTAAAAAAATAAAAAATAATTTATATATATATAAAAAAATACAAAAGAAGAATAAATAATAAAAAATACAAAATAAAAAAGAAAAAAAGATAAACAAAAAAAAGAAAATATATGAAATTTGCAATTATAAATATTAAATAATTATAATTATAAATCTATATTGGATTTTAAAAATTATAAACTATACTAAATAAAAATAATTCTACTATTTTTTTATTTATTTAAATTATTTAACAAAATATTATATAAAAAATAAAAACTTTAATTTAGTTATAAAAGGTTGATATAAGATACTAATTAGTTTAAATATAACATTAGACAGGTTTTTAGTAGCTTAAATTATATGTATAATTGTATTTATATTATTAAATTATTTTTGATCTATATTATTAATAAACTTATTTAAGAAATAAATATTTCTAATTATTTTAATAATTTTATATATTAATCTTTAGAAGAAATAAAATAAAATATTTAATTTTAAGAGTATAGCAACCTAGTAAATTTGTCAGATTATCAACCCTCAAGTGGTAGATTGGATATTCAAATCCTATCAACAGTAAAAATTTGAATAATCACTTATGTAATATTTATATTATAGCAACTGTTATTAATGCTTGGATTAGAATACCTGTAATAGTAAATATATTAGCATAACTGGCAGATCATAGGGCATCTGTATAAGTATAACATTACACAAAAAAATGCAAACCAATTATTAGGTAGTGTAAATATTAGATAAATCTTTGTGGCTATATAAATCTATTAAAATTAGATAATAAGAAGTCTATTTGAAAAAATCTAAGTAAAATGATAGTTGAATTTTTAATAGTTCTAATGTAATAGCTAGTTCAAAAAAACAGATACCAAGATTGTAATACTTAGATAGACAAGAATCTCTGAGTTAAAAGTCTCAGAGGTACCACTAATCAGGCTACTGTAATGAATTAGAAAAAAAGAATATCAAATTAATTTGATATATCAATAAACTAATCATAGTTCTATATAAGCTATCTGAATTAGGAGTCTAGTAAAAAGGCAAGAGTATACTAAAGTACTGAAATAATACTATAAAGTAGATGCTGAAGTTCAAGTAAACTCTATAAGAGCATAGCAATTAAATGATATAATTCTGACTGCAAATATTGGATCTGTTATAATGATACAAGATCAGTTATAAAAATAGGTATAAAGGCTTTGAGAGATTTATTTTAAGAATAAAATAGTCCTAAGACTAAGACAATAATCTGGACATCTAGATATAACTCAGTGATGTTAATACAAATTGCAGGTTCAGAAGGTTTAAGGTAGAATACTCAAGCAAAAAAGGTATAATAATTAGTAGAGAATCTTCAAATGGACTTCTTAAATAGATAATATAAAAAAGTTATATATATAGCCAATTGTATGCACTTTTGTAGTAGTTCATTGAATCATATTATCAAAAAAGTTGTTAATAAAAATTAAAAGACCAAAAAGGTTACTTTAATATCAAAAAAAAATTATTTAATTTTTATAAAAATTTTTTTAAAAAAAATAAAGATAATAGATAAATTAATTTTATAATTTTTGTAAATTTTTAAATTTTATAAGTGTTTCTTATAGATTTTATAGTTGTATAAAACTAATATATTCAACTTTATTATTTATTTAATAAAAAACTTTAGTTTTTATTAACTATTTTGTTTATAATTCAAAACATTTTTAAACTGTTATTATAAAATTATAACCTTTTTTTAACTATATTTCAATGTTTAGATATATATATAATGTTTTTTTTTTTTTTTTAAACAGTCACACTAGTGTTTTATTTTATTTTATTTTTTTTTTTTTGCTCTTAAGCAGCCATGCTAGTACTTTATTAAGATTCTTGCAACTATAAATAACTACATAGAATTTTTCTAATAACTAGTTTAGCATTACCCGGCCATCTTATTGGTACCTAAGTGTAATTTGCTGCACTACCTTAGTTAGAGGTAGACTGCTTATTTGGCTATTTAAAGCTGTATCAGAAAGGATTTCTCTCTTCTGGGACAAGCATTAACTGTCTTCAATCCTTTCTTTAAATTCTTTCTTCTTTTCAAAAGGTCAAAAAAAGAGGAGTATTATAAAATTGAATACAAATAAGAACATAACTAAAAAAACCAAAAGTAAATAAACAAATCCTAAATTAAAACAAAACAGCAAAACAAACACATAATAGTAAGAAAAAGAAAAAACAAAAAGAGGGCTGAAGCTCCACCAGAGCAAATTGTAAAAATTATATAGTACTGTTATTTCTAGTCTCTATTCTAGGAATAGGTCTATATTATATGTAAATATAAATTGATAATAGAGATATCGGTATTTAATTTCTTTCTCACCAGTTCTACAGCTAATCTTTTCACTCTGCTTAGAGTTACTCCTAATTCCAGAAAAGGAATAATTCTCCTATTCCCAAAATGAATGATTTCTGTAGATCTTTCATAGAGGGTATGCTAAATTCCTACTTCTTGTAAAAACTTCTGTCAAAAACCAAGTAAGGAATATGGTAGTGGTGTTCAGTTAGCAGGTATTCTTGAATTTCTAGTGAGTGTGTTGAAAACTTGCTTATTGTTCTTTTATAAGACCTACTATTTTAACTTCATTAACAGAAGCTGAGACTTCTACTAAAATTTGTTATACAAGTGCGCCTTCTGCCAGTTATCTTGTATATGTGTGCTAGTAATTGGACCTGAGTGGGTGACCACTCGGGTTACCTATTCATCTACAGGTAACTCGGGTGGTATTGTGGCAACCCAGGTAGGTCACCTGATGGGTCACCTATCAGGTAACCTGGGTAATCTTAAAAGCAGCACAAATGCTTCTAAAGTTAAGTCCTAAAAACTACTTATAGATTTTAATACTCATATAATGTTTTGCGAAATTTAAGATACCTTATACAGGTAAATTTTAAGATTTTTGAGATATTTATTTATGAAAAGTTTATTTATTTATTTCGTGCAAAATATAAGCACATTATCTCATGTGGACGAAAATTAATTCTTTGAAAAACTTTTAAATAGTTATCGAACTTCTTGGTGATAAAGAGAATTTTAATGTAATTATTAAAGTTGGTGAATCACCAAGTACTAAAATATTTAAAACATATTCAGCAATTTTAAGACACAGATTTTTATATTCGTAATGAATTGGCAAATATCAAACTAGAGATTGTACCTGTTAAGAAAATCTCTACTCAGATATTATTAGATTACTCAGTTATCTGAGTAATTTATTATAGTCATATGTCTACTCAGGTACAATCTCTAATTAAAACAAAATTAGCATTTATACAAATATTCTTTTATTTCAAATAAAAAAATTATAAATAAATTAAAAAAACCTTTAATGATACAATCTAATTAACCTGAAAGGCTTGAATATTTCAGAATAATCATACTATTATAGCCATAACTCTCACATCAATCAAATTGCCTTAAACTTATTTAGGAAATGGCTTAGATCTTTTTTGTTGCTTCACATCAGCCCAGTTGGCTTGAAAATTTAAAACTCATTTGAATTAGACTTAGATCTTTGAAATAAAAAAAGCTGTATAAGTAAAAATCTCTATTTTGAGTATGTTCATCTAACTTTAATTACTAAATTTGACCTTTAATATAGGATGGGCCAAGTAATGTTAGTACCAAATATGGAATAATAATTAAATATAAAAACAACAACTAAATATGAAAATGAATAATTAAGATTTCACTATACTGTATTATATTTGCCCATTAATACCTATAGCTGTAATTGATTAAATTAAATTTCTCAAGATGCATTGAATGATCATTATCACTTTTTTCAAATTAGATCAATAATTAAGAAAATTTGAGAATTATACTATTGATCAATCATAAAGATGTGATAATCAAGATTCAAAAATTCTTTAGTAAATGTTATAATTTTAGTAATAGCCAAAATGTATATAAGTGACCATTTTTTGATATGAGTAAATATTAGAATTCAACTGTAATTCTAAATAATATACAAATAATAAATCTGAATTATCGAAGTTTATCCCTGATTATTCGATATCTGTTTTGACTATAGTCAATATTTCATTCGATTTATATAAATATTTTCCTGTTCACCTACAGAACTAAGTTTAAATCGTTAACCTCTAAAATTAATAGCATAAATAGATATAGATAATAATGAATATACCCCAGATATTAAATATGCATCAGACATCGAATATACCTCTGATACTAGACAAACCTTTGATACTGATACTCAAAGTGATGCTAGTTCTTCTATCGCTATAAAAAAGTTTAAGAGAAAGTCTATGGAAGAACTGAGTTTTAAGAAAATTCATGTTAATCTTATTAACCCAATTGATTCTAAAAAAAGGTCAAGTTATGTTTAGAAGTACTTTGAAGAAGAGTGTGCTGAAGAGGGTGGTACTGATGACATTTGCAAAATAATTGTAACTAAAAAAGATATAGAGACTGAATGTCAAAAAAAGTATAAGCATGATGGAGGAACCAGAAACATAAAATTACACTTATGATCAGTACATGGAATTTTTGGACCAAATAAATTACAATCAAATCTGGATGAAAAACATTAGTTAACCATAGCTCAGATGTTTAAAAAAGTAATCCCTCATAGTGAGTCTAAACAATTGAAGTTAAAGCGAATTACAGCTAAGTGGTTAGTAACTAATTCCCTTCTATTTAATGTTGTATATAGAAAAGGATACTGAAAAATGATGAATCGAATTGATTTAGCATTTATACTACCAACTAATAAATATATTAAAAAAGAAATTAATATTGCTTATTATAAAGCAATAAAGGAACTTAAAAACTTACTTTATACTACTTGTGAGACAGCTTCCATAACTACTGACTTATGGACAGCCTGAAGCAATGATGGATATATTGGCATAACTTTTCACTGGCTAATACCTGAATTTGAAATATGTGAGGCATTGCTTGCTATTGAAAAATTCGAACATCCACATATAGGTAATCGAATAAGGAAATATCTAAATATGAAAGTTGAGAAGTTTGAACTGACTGATAAAATTATTTGTATAATAACAGATAATGGAATGAATATGAAAAGAGCTATCAAGCTTTGGGATGAAGTAGAATATTTATCTTGTGCTGTACATATACTCCAACTCACAGTTGCTCAGGCTCTAAAATTTATAAATCCATATACAAATAAAATTCGTAAACTCATTAAATTTTTTCGATCTTCAAAGCAAAGCCAATGTCTTGATCAGGCACAAAGGGACTTGGCAAATCATGATAAACCTGATACAACACCTATTATTCAAGTTCATAGTTCTGAATATATTTTTGAAGAGTTATCTGAATTAAAGAAAAATGACAAGTTGAAAATAAATAAAGAGCTAAAATTTATTTTGCACACTATTGAAGATATAAAACTCATTGGAACTCTATTTATCAATCTTGGCAAAGACTCTTAGCCTTACATTTAGTAATTGAGTGACTTTCTGCGATATTACATCTACAGAAAGAAGATGGCATCAAAAAAGACTCTGCTAAATTGAAAAAATACATGCATAATGATAATGAATGGAAGTTTTTAGAACAATTAATAAAAGCATTTGGACCATTTGAAGAATTAACAATCTTCTTTAGTGGAATTAAATATACTACACTTTCAGTTATCAATCCAAGTATTGAAGCATTAAAGTTTGAATTTGCCAATAATGGTATAATCGAGCCTGATAAATTTGAAGAGGTTATTAATTTTAATGAAGGTATATAACTATCATATATTAAAGCTTAATCTGTTAAAAATTTATATGTAAATTAACTTTTTTAAAAAAAAAATCTAGATAAATCATCAGATGAAAATTTGATAATGATAATGTACTATTATTATCTGAAGATACTATATCAAAACTTTGAGAAATTATCTATAATTTTCTTTGGCATTACTGGCATGAGTTGAATAATATTAAATTAATTTCTACTTTGCTTGATCCATGATTGAAATCAATAAAAGTATGGGAAAATGAAACATGAGTTGAAATTGTGTGCTGAATTTAAAACTTGGCAAGAAACAATTGTAGCTAATGAACCAAAAGAATATAATAAGAAAACTAACTTGACATCTGCTCCAAGTTTTATGAGAAAAGTATTTAGTAGTAGTAGCAGTAATAGCAAGAGTAATGCAGATGATAAAAATAAAATTGACAACTATTTAAATGAGTTAATCATATAGGTTTTTCCTAAAACTGCTGATGTTTATGAATGGTAGCATAAAAATCAGCATCTTTTTCCTATTTTGAGTAGAATAGCACGTAAATATCTGTCAATCCCTGCTACCTCTGTTTCAAGTGAATGACTTTTCTCTGATGCAAGGAATCAAATCATTTACAAAAGAGTTCACTTGTCATCTGAAATTGTAAGTAAATTATTATTTGTAAAGCGAAACAATCTCTATTTTGATATTTGGTCCTAAATATACAATTTTTTACCTGAATATTTGGATAAACTGATCTTTACTAAATATATATTGCATTACTTAAATATTATCTGTAATTAAAAAAAATATTTTATTATATATATTATTAATAAATAAAGATCTCTATATTTATACTGAATTCAAATTAAAATAATGTAAAAATTTTAAACATTTAATTTATTCAATTTAAGAATTAGAAATTAGATCTGGGTAGAATAAGTATTATTATAGATATCTGAGATATATAGTAATTACCTAGATAGAGATTTCTTGCAGGTTTAATTAAGAATGCAAAGCAGTTTTACAAATATTAGTGCTATCACTATTATATTCAGTTTAAGCTAACCAATTATATTTTATGTATTATCTGGGTAAAATTTTTTTTAACCCATCTAGGTTCTACTCAGATGACCGATGGGCCCACCCATCGGGTAACCTGTATGGCAATTTTTTGGACAGGTACAATCACTAATGTGTGCTTTTAGTTTGCTTGCTAAATATATAAAAGAGTTCAGTATAGAAGAACCACTTTGACCTTTATAAAAACTGTTATTTATATAGTAGCCTCTTCTACTTCTTCTAATAAGTTTTTTATTTTTGTTGATGTGAAATTTGATACAAGTGATCATCAGAGAGAGTTCATAACATTAGTGCTTTATTAAAATTTTTGAAACTACTACTGTAATTATATAAATTTACTTAACAACTAAGCCTAGCATCATCCAGCTACTCTAATGATGTCTAAGTGCAATCTGTCATATTACTTCTAGCAAAAGTATGCTGCTTGTCTAACTACTTCAAGTCTGTAATAAAAGGATCTTTCTCTTTCATGACAAGCTTGTTGATTGTCTTTCTAACTTCTTTCTTTATTCATTCTTCTTTTGTTTTTGTTTTCTTTTTCCTTTCTTCTGTTGCTTGTTAACTAGCTTTTTTTTTTTTTGCTTAACTTTTCTTTTTCTTTCAGTTTTCTTTTTTTCTCTCTACTTATTATTCTTTTTTCTTTTTTCTATATGTTAACCTTTTTACAACAAATTTTTCAAACTTGTTTGTAAAATGTATTTTATATTGTTTCTGCTACTATGTTTATAAACATTGTCTTGTTTTATATTCAAAATTTGAGATAATTTGTCTTGCATTGTCTTTGAAATTAGGCCTTTGATCAGTGCTTTTCTTATTTCTATTTTATTTTACTCTGTTTGTTCAAAAAGTGCCATATATAATATATAAGATGAGACTCATATTTTTTCTTTTTTTTTAAACTTTTCTATGCTGTTGCAATAAATACTTTCTGTATTCTTTTTTATAGATTTGCTTGTCCCTTATACAATGCCAAATGTTTTTGTATTTCTTTCACTCTGTTTTGAAAGACTTGGCATTCTGTTATTGTATATATATCTGGCCTTCTTCTATTAAGTTTTTCCAATATCAGAAGTTTGTACAATATACATTTCATGAAAGCATTTCTTCTTATACTGCTTCTTCTTATCAAACAGTATACTCTTTTAGATAACTTCAGCCTTTTTCAAAAGTATGTTCAATCATAAATCATTACTTCTGCTTCTGATTCTATATTCTTGATTGCTGTTGTTTTCTTCTACTCTGCTCCTAGTCTGGCATTTGTTATTATTTTATATAGAAGTCTTGCTAGTATGTCTATTTACTTGTTTTCTATTCTAGACAGTACTCTATCTCTTCATAACTAACTTTTTTTAGAAAAATTATTTTTCTACCTAATGTTTCCTTCTTCGCAAGGCTTTTAGCTTTATTATTTCATTTATTTCTACTATAAATTTTCACTTTAATGCACTCTATCTGTATATTTTTTGTTCTAATTATATTTATTATTTTCAATATCTATAATATATTTTTTCTCTTAAGAACTTTATTTCTATCTATACACAAAAGCCTTTTCCAATATTCCTAATTGCTATATTGCTATCTGTAAATATTTTTAATTTTTTTCTTTTTGGTATTGTTAAGATTGCTGCTCATATTGCTAGCATCTCAGCTGTAATAGACATAGGCTATCCTTTTACTCATAATGCTACTTTCTCTTTCAACTAATTTTGTGCTTCAACTATTTGTATTCAACCTATACCCAGCTCATAACTAACATTTTCTTTCACTTTTTGTTTCCTAATTAATTCTATTTCTAGGCCTTCTAACATCTTTAGTTTTATTAACTTCTGTTCATTTTTTCTCAGTTTTTCTGTTCTCATATATCTTATTAATTAGTTAGTAGCACCTTAATTATATTATTGTTTTTTTTTATTAGTATATCTGAAACTGTTTTTATTTTGTTGTTAATTCTTATCCAATATTGATAGCTATTTCCTTCTGTTTCTTCTTCTTTTAAATACCCATTACATTTATTAATTTTTGTTATTAAGTTACTTTCTATATTATGCATTTGCCAATATTCTACTAGTAGTTTCTTCTTCTTCTTTTTAACTATTTTTCTTATTTGTCTATTCTCTGTTGCACTATGTATTATTTATTCTTTTTTCCTCCTGTCATTTGACAGAATTTACTACTTAATCTTCATTGTCTATATGTTACATTTGTCTGTTTTGAACTGTTTTTTAACTTCTCTGCTTTCAATTTTGTTGAGCACTTTTGTCTCTATCATTTTGAACTACTTTGTCTTTTTGTCTTTGCTTAATTGATTCTGATAGGTCTTAAATTGCTGCCATGTTATTAGTTTTTCTTCTTTTGTATCAAGTAGTTGATTTAAATATATTAGTTCTGCTTCACTTATTTTGGATCTGCTTATTTTTTATAGTTATAGTTCTATTAGTTCAATTATTCTGAAATCATAGTCATTTGTTGTTCATAGTTCACTTTCTGTATTTATATTTATTCCTAACTCTTTTGCTTTAGTTATTGTCAAACAGACTAGATTGTTTTTCTAATATGACTTGTCTTCTAACAATTTCTCTACTTTCCATATGTCTTCTATTAAACTTGCTTTTTGACAACTCTGCATTATTCTTAATTTTGTTAGCTGTTTAGTTCATTTTTTCTGTTTAATCTTGCTATTAAGCCTTTTATTTGTTTCATTATTAGTTTTTGTTGTAAAGTTCTGCAACTACCAAAATCTTTGTATTTTATTATACAGTTCTCTAATGTTCTTAGTAAGTCACTTTTTTGTTTTGCCAAATATATTATTAGTTGATGTATTTCATTTATCCTCTTTTCTAATATCTTTATTAATTGCAACATGTAGCTTAATTTTGGTATTATTATTATATTGTTTATATATGCTATCTGGCTCATTGTTATTTTTTATATTTAAGATCTCTTATTGTCTGGCTTATTATTCCTTTTGCTTTTTTCTTTACTAAGACTTTTCATATTCTGTTGTTTAGCCAGATTCCTAATGAACATACTATCTTGTTTCTTGGCTTTTTTGTTATCTTGTTTTCTCTGAAATTTAATTTCCTTTTTTCTTTTTTAATCTTTCTGTTCATTATTATTAGTTTTGATTTAGATCTATTTATTTCAATATTATTCATTTTAAAAAAGTCTTCTGACATTTTTAAGATCTTTAGCAGCTGTTTCTTGCTTTTTGCAATCCATGTTGTATCATCTGTATGATTGCTGCTTGATGATGACTTGTAATGTTGTTACAGTGTATTTCTTTATTAATCACTTGTTTTACTATATAGTTTAACCTTTTATATTTTTGTATCTTTTCTAATAGCAAGTCATAGAAAAGGCACTATATTAGTGATGATATCACTTCACCTTAATCTATTTCATCTCCTGCTGTTATTTCTTCTATCAAACCATGTGCTATGATTATTTTAAACTATCTTTTATGAAAAAGGTTTAGGATGTATTTAATTGTCATTTTGAATATTCTGACTCTTTGTAAGTCTAGCTTAAGACTTTTGAATAAAACTGAGTCAAATGCCTTTTTTATATCTTGCAGGCATATCCACACCTCTTTATTCTTTTTTTTGTCTCTTTTATTATTATGTTTAGAACATATACCAGTTGTTCTATTAAGTTTCCTAATAGGTCTGCATAGTTTGGTCCTTTAAGTATTTCTCTTTCTGTAAATATTTTGCTTAGTCTTTTTATTATTAACTTTGTTACAATCTTTCTAAATATTTCAATTAGAGATATTGAACAAATATTGTTCAAACTGTATCTCTATTCTATGTCTTGTGATATTGAATATACTTGTACTATTTTTTATTTTATTGATATCTTTTCTATTTCTAAGTACAAGTTTGTGTAGACTCTAAAAATCTCTTGAGTTTTTCTTTTCACTCATTTAATTAAAGTATAACTTATTCTTAATATTTCTAGGACTGTTTCTATCTTGAGTTCTCTAATTATCTTATCTTATTCTTCTTTAATTTTTCTTTTTAATTTTTTATATCATTCTTCTTTAATATAGTCTCATAGTTTATAGATTTCTTTTCAGCTTTCTGACATCTCTTCTAGTTTTGTATTTCTTCTTCTAAACTGCTTCTTGTAGTGTTTTACTGTTGCTTTTTTAATTAGTTCTGTTTCTATCACTAGCCTAGTTTCTTTTTCTGTTTATTCAATTATTCTGTTAAATATTACTTTCTTGTGTAGCTTGTTTAAAAAACTAGCTATTATTTTTTCTTGATCAGTTTTGATTATTTCATATCTTTTGTCTATATTATCTTTTATTTGTTTTCTTTGTTTTTGTTCTCATTCTTTTTTCTTTTTTTCTTGTAAGATTTTTTGTCAGCCTTTTATATCTTCTATCTAAGCATCAGACTATTATCTTTGGATTTTTAGTAATTTTGTGCCTATTTTCTTATTGAGCATCTTGAGGTTTCTATTCATTTCACTTTTATTTGCTTTTGCCACTTTCTGTTCTTTTTTTGTTTTTGCATACTTGACTAGTCTTTGAAGTTCTATGATTATTTTTTCTTGCTGTTAATCTTTTTGATTATATCTTCTGTTTATCATCATGTTGTAAATCTTTTTTTTTAGTATATATTTATTTGCTACTATTATAATTGCCTCCTTTATTATATTTTATATTTTGTTAATTTTTTGTATTTTCTCTTTTTCTTCTTGTTCTTTTCTTTGTATATTTCTCAAAGTTTCTTTTATCTCCAATCACTTCTGTAACTCTTGTGTATAACTTTTCTACTCTTCCTCTTTTGTCTTATCATAAAGATATATTGTTTTTGATTAGCTTTTTTTTTTTAACTTCTGCTTTGCTACTTTTTGTGATTATATGTTTTATCCAAATTTTTGCTATTACTATTTTGTAGTTACTTTCAGTAATTTTTTCTATGTCTTCAATTTCTGCTCTTTGTAGACCTAAAGCTAGTCCTTCTAATATCTATATATAGTCAATTCTTATTGCTGTTTTTGAGTTTGACTATATGTATCTTTGTTTAGTTAGATGTATTTCTCTGTATGTATTGTAAAAGTCTTGTCTCTTTATTCAACTAAATAATAGTAATCTTTTGTAACTTGCAGCTTGTAGGTTCTGCCTATCTAGAACATTGTTTACTATATAGTTAAAGTTTCCTATGATTACTATTTGTGTTCATCTATTATTCTTTGTAATAATTTCTACTATTTTTTGTTAAATGTTTTTTTCTACTTCTTTGTTATTTAGTAGTATATAGACTCTTATTACTATTAATTCTATTTGCTTAAAGTATAGTGTAATTTCTATTATATACTCATTTATCTTCTTGATCATGTCTACATGTTTTGTTTATTGTCTTCTATTAACATCCCTACACCTGATCTCTTTTTCTTGTTTTCTGCTGCATTACTTCAATAACCAATATATCTTTTTGTTGCTTTGTATACTAAAAATTTTCTTTCTCTTTCTGCAAGATTTATTTTAGTAATTTTCAATATTATAATTTTCTTTTCTTCTGCCCAGCCAAGCAGGTTTTTAAGTTTCCAACTTTTGGTTTTTAATCTATTAATATTGTAACATACAACTTTTATTTTATTTTTTTTTTTTCTATTTTTCTTTTAATTGGTTTTGCAATACTTCTGTATTAACTGCTCTTTCTTTTCCTTTTTTGCATTTTTTTTCTTTTAAATGAGGCAATAATATTCTTTCTTCAAAAACTTCTCTTTCTTTTTGCAGAAAATTTTTAAGTTCTTATTTGTTCTTGTTAATTCAATTATAGCATCTTTAGGAGCAATCTGATTGGGCCTTCTATACTCTTTTTCTAGCTATCTTCAGTCTTTCTAGTTTTTTTAGTATTTGGTCTAATATGTTTTCCATATCTGATGTTTGTTCTTGTGTCTTTTTTATATTTTCACTTTCTTTTCTTGGCCTTTTTTCTTAGTCTGTGCTTGCTAAATTTCTTCTTTTACTTCTTTTGTTCTGGTAACTTACACTTTCTTGTTTATTTCTTTTATTATTTAGTCTTGTGCTATATTTATTTTTCTTTATATCCTCTTTTGGATCTGTATACTTTTTTACTAAGCCAAAGTCTTCTGTTTCTTCTTTCTTTTATATCTTTTGTGCCTTGTTGCTGCTTACATAGAATTTTTTATCTAATCTTTTTGGTTTGGCTTTCTAGAACATTGAGACTCTATTGTATCAGACCTTTTTTTTAGTAGTTATATCTATATCTTTCTGACTTTTGAATAACACTATTATGTAATTTCTTAGTCTTCTCTATCTGTTTGGTGAAATGTATACTGCTATTGCCTTTCTGGTTTTGAGTTTTTATAGTAGAATTAATTCAGAAATTCTCTTTGGTATTCCTATCAATTTTGCTATAAATTAGTTTTATTTTTCTTTCTTCTTCTCTTCCTCTTTGCCTATTGTTATTCTTGCTAACTTTCTATTTCTTAAAGGAATTACCTATAAAAATGCTTGACCTTCTTTTTTTTTTTACTTTTATTACTGCTATTGTTCTGTATATGCTTCTTCAGATTCTGCATTCTATTACTTTACCTATCTTCCTTACTAGGTACTTGATTTCATACTTTGTTATTTCTTTCAGTAAGTCCTATACTGTTAATGCTACTGTGTTTTTTTTATTCTCTTTGTCTATATTTTCTTTTCTTGGTTAAACAAATTGTCTTCTGTTCTTTTAGTTTCTTTTTTATTTTTCTTTTTTTCTGTCAGCTCATCTTTCTGCTTTAACTTCTTAATCTTTTTAATCTCTTCTTCTTCTGGTTCATCTATATCTGAGATTATTCTAAACCAATTATTGTATTTTCTTTAGATTTTGTTAATTGCTTTTTCTTTGCTATATTTGCAGTCAAATATAACAATGATCCAAGCATTACCTTTCTTAAACATTTCTTTGACCTCTTTAACATGTTTGTTAAATACTAGCAATCTTTTAATGAATTTTTTTTTTTTTTCTTGTGAACTACCTAATACATTATATGCTAGTATTTTTGTTATATATGTTCTTTCATTATTGCAATCTCTGTTCAAGAGTGACTAGATGTTTTGTTCTAGTAGTTCTTCTATAGTATTGTTTTTGCTTTTTCATTATTCAGTTTCATGGATTCTATCTTTTTTATTTCTCTTAATTTCTTCTTGGTTTTTAATTGTTATAATAATGTCTTTATAGTCTTCTTGCATTACATCTGTCTTTAATACTTTTATTTTTTCTTCTATATAGTTGTTTGTTTTTGTTTTTTTACTTATCATGCTTGTTGTTTTTGTATTTGTGACTTCTTTGTTTTTTCTTCTTTTTTGTCTTTTTTTCTCTTCTAAACTTGTATTTTGTTGTAGCTCTTTTTCATTTATTATTATGTTTACTGCTTTTGTCTTTTGTCTTATTTTCTCTATATACATTTCTGGTATGTTAATTTCTTCTTTTGGTATTATTTGACTTTTTTGCTTCTTATACTTTGCACTGCTAATAAATGTTGGCTTGTGCAATTTATCTTTTCTGTTTTTTTTTTATACTTGTTGAGTCTTTTATATCTATTTTAATTATTGCTTCATATATTTTCCTTAGCATTACTGTTTCTATTAAAGCTGTTTTCAATAGTGCTGCTGTTACTATATTTCTTATATTAAAATGGTTGTCTCTATTTGCTAGTTCTTGCTCTAATTATTTGCTGCCTATAAGCTTTAGTTTTGCCTTTGCTCTTTTACTTAGAAAAGTATTAAAAATTAGATAATTTTTTAAGAAGAGAGGAAGATAAAAAAAGTTAAAATTATATATAAAGAACCTGACTATTTATATATTAAAAGAAGATAAAAGGAGTAGGTCTCTGATAAAAAATAATCAGATAATTAATAACATAGCCCTTACCAATTTTAATGTTATTAACTCTTTTGCTTTTGCTTGTATTATCTATAGCTGTGTTTTATGCTATTTTGTTTACAATCATATGCACTTTGTAATACTTACATGTTTATTTTGTCTATATTTGTACATGTTTGTTTGTTTGTCTTTTCATGTGCTCATATGTTTTAAACAGATCTGTGATTTTAGATCTAAGCTATTTTCCCAAAATTTTTATTTTTCAAAGCTCATTTTGTAAGTTTGTGTTTTTTACTTGATTCTTGACTTGTTTTCTTCTATTGCTCTACTTGTTAGTTCTATTTTAAAAGCTCTTTCTTTTTTGTTAAATCTTTAAACACAGTTTTGACAATAGTTTTCCTATTAGTCTTAATTTTTGTTTCTGCAAATTTTGTGTTTTGGTGATTAACAGAATAAAATAGTTTTGTATAATGCTTTAAAAAGTTTTTATAAAATTCAATATATTAATTATATAATTTTTTGATTGCTTGGTTTTTTATAAAGTTTGGTTCAGAAGGAGTGTAATGACCTAGTGAAGTAGTCAGGTTGTCAACCCTCCAAATAGTAGGTTGGGTGTTCAAATCCCATTAATGACAAAAATTTGGATAATCACTTATGTAATATTCATATTACGGCAACTGTTACTAACAATTAGGTTAAGATACCTGTAATGGCAGTCACATCAGCATGACTGGCAAGTTATAGGGCATCTGTGTAAGTATAGCATTATACAAAGAAATACAAACCAACAAATCAGGCAGTGCAAATACTAAATAAGTTCTTGTGGCTATGTAAATCTATTGAAATTGGGTAACAAGAAGTTCATTTAGGAAGACCCGAATAGAGAGGTAGCTGGATCTTTAACAGCCTTACTGTAAAAGCTAGCCTAGGAAAATGGATACCAAGATCATAGTATCTGGTCATAGTAGCCAAACAGGCAAGAACATTCAGATTGGAAGTCTCAGAAGTACCACCAACCAGACCACTGAAACAAATTAAAAGAAAAGGATATTAGGTCGATCTGATATACTAATAAACTGGTCATAGTCCTATACAGGCTATCTGAATTGGAAGTTTGGTAAAAAGACAGATGAAAAAGCAGGGGTATACTAAAGTATCAGAGTTATACTGTAAAGTAGATGCTGGAATCTAAGTAAACTCTACAAGGGCATAGAGGTTTAATGGTTAGCCCTAATCACAAGTGTTGGTTCTGCTATAGCAATACCTAGATCAGCTGTAAAAATAGGTACAGAAGGCTCTGAAAGGTTTATCTTAAAGATAAATTAGTCTTAAAGTTGAGATGATGATCTAGATATCTGGGTATGATCTAGAGAGTTAATACAGATTACAGATTCAGAGGGTTTAAAGTAGAACACCCAAGCAAGAATGTTAGGTATAGCAATTGGCAAAGAACCTTTGGGTGGACTCCTTAAATAGATAATATAGAAAAGTTATATATGTAGCCAATTGTACTCTCTCCTGTAGTAGTTCATTGAACCACAATACTGATAAGTAATTAATAAAAGTCAAAAGACCAAAGAGGTCACTTAAAAAAAAAAAAAAAAAAGTTTGGTTCAGATAATTATTAAAAAGAGTTATAATAAATACTATTATATATCATATAAATAAATATAATTAAAAATAATAAAATTTCAGATGGACTACTTAAATTAAACAATAACTAAAGATGTATAAATAACTAGTTATACACTTTTTTCATAATTGCTTCTGTGTCTGTTATGTTAACAGATACTAGCCAATATATACTATTAATAAAATTCTAAATTGCATATACTCATCTTAACATTAAAAAAAAAAATAATAATAAAAATAATAATCAATACAGATTAACATCTTATAAATTATTATTATTATTTTTTTAAGTTAAAGTTCCTGTCTTTGAAGATTGATTTTTTTACTTAAGTATTTAAACATGAATGCCTCTAAGAGCTTCCATATATAAGAGGTTACAACTAGCCATATGTATATTTTTAGTATCTAATTTAAGTAGTTTTCCTATATATTACTATATAAATTCTATACTAGATGTTATACTTGCAAGTTGACTACAAGTTTTGTCTATTGAAACCCTTTGTATATGTAGTCTGACTTGTGATTACAGAGACATCTTCTGGGCTACATTTATCTAAAGTACTTGATTCTTTTAAAACTCTTAAAACTAATTTATTCTTAATAAAAAACTTACTAGAATCTTCTGTGTTTTATATACAGCTGATCTAGTTTTATGCAATATGCAGTCATAAGAGTTACTTGTTTAACCACTATGTTATACTATTTTTATTCTTATAAAGTTTACTAGAATCCTAGTATCTATCATCATTATGTCTTTTTTATCATTTTTTATTAATTGCTACTTAGAAATGACAAGACTTCTTTGACTTTTACTTCAAATAGCCTGGTATAATATACATATGTATCCTTTTCCTTTAGTGATTTCAACAGCCTGATTGGTCATATGCTTTTTTATATATTTTGTCATTTAGTTTATTTACTTATCTTTTTAAAGATGTTTTATAGACTTCTATTAGTCTGACTGTATTATTAAAGTTTATGCTAATCCTTTATTTAGAAATTTACAAATAGGCTTCTAACTTTTAGTTCCTTAGTTTACTGCATCTAGTGGTCTTATTATAGATTTGTACTAAGATCTTATATAATATCAGTTATTAATATTTCTCTATATATGTATAATATTACACTTTGCATAGATGCCCTGAGCTTCTATTTGAGATAGTATGATTTAAGGTTATAGATACATCAATCTAATAATTATCAAGAAACAGTTTGTTATAATACAGATTAATTTTCAAATTTTGTTATATATGGAATTTGAACCTTAGATCTGTTACTTAAAAGATGACAATCTAATTATTATACTAAGATTACTATTCTTATATCTTATAAACTATAACTTTTTCTAATAATCATTTAAACTAAACTTTTTAAAAAACTAAACTACAGAAAAATAATATAGTTAATATATTAAACTTTTGAAAACCTTTTTAAAATACTGTATATGCAAAGATATTTTAAACTTTTTTTATCAATCATTCAGATACAAAAAACAGCTAAAAAAAAAAGAAAATTTTAGCAAAGTTGGCAACAGGAAACTTCTCAAGTAGCTTTAAGTAAAAAGAAGCAGTAACATAAAAAGTAATAAACTAGTAAAGAAAAAGTCTTGTCACAAAACTAATAGATTAACTACTAGAGAAAAAGCAGAAAACTCTTTGAAAAATAACAATAGTAGGAATTGCCATTAGACCTTGTATTATAGATCTGTTTATATTACACAAAAAACACATAATAGTAAAACAATAACAGACATGTGCAGACTATCAAATTAGTATAGACATCACAAATCACACAATAATATATGTGAAATTCTATATATAGATAAGCAAAGTAACAAAAAAAATTTAAAAACCAATTAGAAATATATAGATATAAATAGAACATAAAATTATAAGAGTATAGAGAAAGTTTATTAACAATTTTCATAAAAGAGCATACTGAACAATGAACAGAATATATAATAAAAGATTCTTTAATTAGTTAAATAATATATATAATACTAGACAGAGAAAATTGTTATCATGTTTATAGAGCAAAGCTTAAAGAAAGTTGTATTGTTAAGAAAAACTAAAAAATTAATCAAAAGAGCAAAAAGAGAATAACTGAAAAAAAAATTAAACTTTACAGAAGCAGACAAGAATATAATGCTAATTTAACTTAAAAGAATTCACAAACAAGAAAATAAAGAAGCAGTGCAACAAAAAATAACCAAAAAAGAAGAAAAGCAAGAAGATAGATATGAGGTAGAAGAAGAAATCAAAAGAAAGATAAAAGAAGACAATACAAGCAAAAGAAAACTACAAAAAAAAAACTTTATTATAAAGAAAAAAACAAAAACAAAAATAAATAACAAAAATATAGACCAGACAGAAAAAAA
This sequence comes from Cetraspora pellucida, assembly GCA_910591915.1. Classification (NCBI taxonomy): domain Eukaryota; kingdom Fungi; phylum Glomeromycota; class Glomeromycetes; order Diversisporales; family Gigasporaceae; genus Cetraspora; species Cetraspora pellucida. Next base: position 28,571 of record CAJVQA010000790.1, read on the forward strand.
CTACTTATACAGGAAAAAGAATTAAAAAAAGAACAAATAAAAGAAGTCGAACAAGAAAACATAGAAATAAATAGTAAAGAATTGAGACAAGACTCAACATCAAAAGAAAATAAAAGACAAAAAAAAAGAAAGCAGATAGTAAAAAAAAAAATAAACATAGTAGAAATTTCTTTAGAAAAATATAGGCACCAAGCAGAAAAAATTGCAATAAAAGCAACAGTTTACTTGCTAATATATCTGCATACAATATGCTTGAAGAAACAGAAGAAGAACATATAAAGTTTATCAAATAATCACTAAAAGAAAACAAACATATTAAGAATATTAAAAAAACCTTCAAATAAGAAAATTTGTGAATTAAGATAGACTTCGATTGTGAGTATGATGGAAATAAGACAATACAAAGAATAAGTAAAAAAAAAGTGATTGGTATAGAATAATACTAGAAGAAGACAAAGAGAGAAGAAGAACAGAATGAAAGAAGTACAATAATAAATATCAAAATAAAAAATGTAATATAACAGAATATAAAGAAAAGAATTATAAAAAAGAGAAAACCAGAAAAGAAGTAAAAGAAAAATACAAATACTGAGAAAAAAAAGCAAAAGATCTAAAACACATAACAATCTAGAATCTGCTAGCAGATATAAACAAGAAGAAACTAAAATATATTTACAGAAGATTCAAAAAAGCACAAATAACAAGAATTAAAAAGTTTAATTACAAGGCTTTTGTGATAATTCAAATAGAAGAATCACTATAAACTGATAAAAGTAACAGAAGAAAAAGAAGATTATAAAGCAAAACAAAACAAAGATAGTATATAGCAAAATTAACAGAGCTGCTAAGTAATATTTCAAAAGTTTTACTACTATGATGTTTGAAAAATAAAGGTGCAAAATCAGTATATATCCTACTAAATAGAAAAAAAAACCAAAAAAGAACTGCAATAATTTCATTTGCAACAGAAAAAGAAAAGAAAACAGCTCAATTAAGACCAATTATGTATAACAACTTCTATATATTCTGGTTAAATAAAAGAAAAAAAAAATAAAAAAAAAAGAAGGTTTTCAAGAAAGAAGAGAAAAAAGCTGAAATAGAACAACTTAAAATTTAAGCAAAAGATTTGCAAAAATAGGAAAAAAGACCTAGAATAGGGTTAGGAATGGCTGCTTGGCTTAGTTCAGCTTAAAAAAGCTGCTAAAACCAGCTCAAGTTGGCTCAAATTGGTTTAATTTGTTTTTATAATTAATATTTTAATTTTAATTTAAAGTTTTTAAATTAGTTTGAGTTTAATATATTACTGTTATTATTTATAAATTGTATACAAAATTTTGATATAATATATTTTAATATTTTTTTATTA
>CAJVQA010000791.1:0-29918 GCA_910591915.1 Cetraspora pellucida
GTTCGAAAATGCATGTTTTCCATCTTTAGTTAGATGATGCACAACCCGGCTTTTTTTAAAAAAATTTTAAATTAGTTTACGATTTGTTAAGAAAAAGGTTTTAAATTGACTCAAACACAATAAGTTTTTGATTTTTTTTTCTGGGGTTTGAGATTTTTGGGCGAAAGAAAAATAATGGTTTTAAATATAGCAACTCAAGTTCGAAGTATAGCTAAAAAGTCTGTTACATACGTACGTACGTATGTACATATGTAGGATCAACAGTCTCGTGATCGATTTTGGCCAATAAGCATTAAGATTTCTGATATCCAATCAGAATTGTGGGGAGAAATTAGTTAATGCTACAAAATCTTCTACTTCAACTGACTGTTAGAGGAATATTTTATTAAACTAGAACCCTTGTCAACAGAAATATCAAAACTGAACTCAGCAGTAAAAGGCCTATTTCCAATCACAAGCTGAGGCACACTACAAAACTTAGCATTTTACAAGAAAAGACTACAAGATTGGTATAACTGCACAACTATTACATTAAACTACTTTAACCTTCTATCTCCAAGACAACCACTTCTATTAGCTTATCAAGACCTAAGCAGCAAATATAAACTTTACTTTCTCATTGATATGCAAGACCCCAAATACAGACTTACCAGACTTATACAATGGCTAAGAGAAGATTACTACTTTAAAAACATCTCAAATGACTATTTTAAGATTAAACTAGCACTTCTAAAAAATATAAAAAAGATACAAACTTCAGACACCTTTACTTTTCTAATTCAAGAAAATGCAATTGCAAAATACTTTGTAAAACAGATCTCTTCTGTTTACAAATTCTCATTTTCACTCTCACTAAACATTATAATAGCAAATCCTACTAATAAACTCTGGCTATTTAAGGACCTACAACAAATCAATGACTACAACATCACTACTTCTATAATCTTGAAAAAACAGCTAGTAGATATAGTAAGAATGCTTAGAGAAAACTACTACTTCTATTAAATTTCAAAGACCTGGATACAAATAGAAGAATCTACTGACAAAGCTAATAAAAAAAACACAGCACCTAATACTAAACAACAACCTGATAAGCCAATCATTCCTGATATTTCATCAGCTATTATGGAATATCTAAAAACAAAAAATATAGATACAACATATATAACAATTCCTATAACTGAACAAGCAAAAGTTAACAAAACTCTTGAATGTTTTTAGCAACACTTTACTATTGAAACTATTTTAAATAAGATTCTCTTACTATCACTACTCCTAGCTCCTAACTGTAATATTTTTAAAACCATTCCTTTCTAATAACAGAACATAACCTAAACATATCTATTAATAGCAAGAAGATTGTTATAATTACATCACAATTAGAAAAACAATTAAATGAACTAAACTTAATTGAACTTAATTTAAATAAAAAAATCAACATAGCTACACACAATGTCAGAGGAATTAATAACATATTGAAAATGTAAACATGGATCAAATACTGTGTAGAATCTAACTTGCATATAATTTCAATTACTGAAACTAAGCTAAAAGAATTAACAACAAAATTACTAACTAATCTTTTATATAAAATTTATACCTTAAACTTTATACTATACAAATTGAACTAGCATGAAACCAGTTTGGAAACTGCACTAATGGTCTGTAACTAACTACAACCATATATTCACAAAATTAACACTTTCTTAGGAACAGCAATCTGCATTGACTTTTTCTTTCCCAACAACAACAAGAGCTGCATTATCTTGATTTATATCCCTTTAAATTACCTATCTCTTGTTAAGAATATCTAATCTTAAATACTTATTTGGATTACAGAGGCCAAAGCCAAAAACTAGCATTTGATTATATTAGATGACTTTAATGCCAACCAATACAGAAACAGATATTTTTTAATTTTTACTGATATAAATGCTGCAAATCTAACAAGCCTCCTCATTTTTCACAATATTTAAACATCTACCTGGCATAGTCTAACTAATACAAATCAAATAGATGACATTTGGATTTTCTCTGATATACAGTTAGCACTTGAACCTTCATCACTTATTGATGCTTTGCATATTTTGAATAGTAACTACTGCATCCTATATACAACTTGGTATATTAACTTCACTTCACAAAAAAATTCTAGAAACAAGAAAAAAAAAATGAAAATATACCTATATGAGAAAATGATACAAGAAACCTGAAATAATTTTGAAGACACAATAAACACTCTCTTTAATATAGAAACTACTTCTCTAACAGACATAGGCAAAGAAGAAATAAACAGAATCTGGAACCTCTAGTTAGCAAAAGTCAAAGAAACAATGAACAAACATATTCTATACATCTTTGCAGCTTCAAAACTTTTTTTTGCACTTTCTCTAAAAGCAACCAAACTTTATGCAACCTTAAAATATATTAATAAATATTTATACTGTCTTTCTAACAATCTACTAAACAGCTTAACAAAAGCCAACCAGCACCTGGCCAAAGCTACTACTCTGGCAGAAATTAATATCCTATTAATTACACAAATGCAATTAAACCCTCCAGCCTCTGACATAATAGCACTAATAAAGAAGCATAAACATACAATTTGGCAAGCATATAACTTTGAAAAAAACAAGAACAAAATAAACAAATTAAATTCTATACCAATCGAAGATATTCAGATTTTAAAGATAACACAAGCTAAATGTTAAACAGCATTCTAAAAAAAAGAGCAGAACCAGTTAGTTTTGAAAAAATTATCTCATCAGACAAAATAATTACTGATAAAAATAAAATCAAAGAAGCTATACACTTACATTTCAAAAACTGAACAAAAAACAATTCTGTTAATAATGACAACTGAAAGGAATAGGAAACAACATATCTTCTACTCAGCAATATTAAAAACAGCATTTATAACAACCTTCTTAATCCTATCACAATGACTGAACTTGAACAAACAATAAAAATAGCACCTAAAGGAAAAGCAACTGAACTACTAGAAATTTAAAATGAAGTTCTTTAATACTTACCCCTATTAGCCTTCTTCTATTTTTTAATTATATTTAACAATTGCTTAATACAAGAAATCATTTCTGACTAATGTTTAAAACTAATATCTAGCCAATCCCAAAGAAACAAACTACAACTATGAACTTGACTCTACTCACCCTATTACATTAATTGACTATACTAGAAAAATCTTTACAAAATTCCTAACAACTTAACTAACAAATATTCTAATGTGTAACCAAGTACTATCTCCATATATTTTTGCAGCTTTTCCTCATCAATCTATATTATAGCTGATCTCACAACTTACACAAACCCTAGAAGATGTAGTCACAAATAATAAAGAAATCTGAATCCTCTTCTAAGATATGTTAAAAGCCTTTGATTCAATTCATATATCTACTTTAAGCAAAGCACTCAAAAGAATATGCATCCCAGACAAGGCAATAAACCTACTAGTATACTTGCTCTCTTATCAAACCAACAGAGTAATCACAACCCTAGGTCTAACTGCACCATACTTGGTAGAAGATGATATTGACCAAGAAGAAACAATCACTCCTCTTCTTTAGGAAATATGCTTGACCCATTAATATCATAAATACATAAAGAATAGCAAGAATACTATAGTGAAATTCCTTTTCTTAGTACAAAAAAAATACACACCTTGGTAATGGCCTACATGGATGACTCCTTATGGATTGCACCAAACAGAGTCTTGCTTACTAACATTTTACATACTGCCTCTTCTTTCTACAAGTTTGCCAATATAAAAGTCAACTCATTGAAGTTCACTTTAGTTACAAACTCATCAGATTCAGACAAAACTATACTTTTTGACAAAGAAAAACTAACAGCAATTAACAATGAGGCACCTTTTAAATATTTGGGAGCATGGTTCTCAACTAGTAAAAACCAATACTAATATAAAAAGAAATAATATCTGAAGTTAAAATTAATTTAAAAAAATTACAATTTGTTAACATAACAGAAAAACAAGCAATTTATATCATAAATAGTATTATTGTCCTATACCTATATTTTTTATTTTTTTCTTCCTTACAACTAGGCTTTCTCAACAGAGCTTGCATTTAATTAATAAAGCACAAAGCAAGATTAGCACAAGGGGTTTCAAATTTCTTTCTATTCAATTTAAACATTTATGCACTAATAAATTTAAAACAAGTTCAAACATCAGCACTAGTTACAACACTTCAAAAAAACTTAAATTATAATAACTTTGATGCTTCTTTTCTAAAACTGTGACTACAACAACTGCAAGATACAGCACTTACAAACATCTCAATTTTGGAACAACTTCTAGTATTCTCATTATTACAAATGAATACACAAACATGCCAAATAATAATAGCATTACATACACTAGGATTGCAAACTATATGAGATAGTAATGACTGGCCCTACTCAAAAAAATTTCTTGGAACATCTATAAACCAACTTCTTATAAACCATCCTAGAGCCTCTTATCTTAAGAAAAAATTAAACAACTACAACATCATAAGCATCAAGCAATTCTTAAACTTAACAAATACAGAACTGATAACATAGAATAACTTTCATTATAATATTAGAAAAATACTTAAAGGCCAATGTTTTTATTAGTTTTCAATAATACAGAACCTAATAACTGCTTCTGTGAATCTATCATTAACACTTTCAGAAATAAATCCATACATCACAACCAATTAGATGCCTAACAAGGAAAACTGAATAATTACAAAGGACTTATTTTATAAGAAAATTTATAATCTATTTAAAAAGCATCTTAAAATTTGACATTACAACTTGCATTTAGACAATACACTAACAGCTTGTCAAGGATGCACTCTAAAAAACAGATCCTACATTTCTAAATACTATTATTTTAATACTACAGAACCAATATATAATCTCTAAGTGGATTGTAAAAAAAGGATCTACATTAATCTAGATGACTTTAAAAAAGCATTAACTGTAAATTTACCAATAACAAATCAATTTCAAAAACAAGAAATGCACTCAGTCTTAGCTAGACCCTTATGTTTATTTAACAACTCTCTAATATTATTCTGGGACACATTGACAAAAAACAACTTTAACAAAAAAATGATAACACTATATATAACAAGTAGTCAATGCAATATCAAAAACAACTCTTATATAATCACGAGTTGCTGCTTTCAATATCTTGATATCTCATTCAGTTGTTTTACCAACTGTTGATCTTCTCACTTAAACACATTAATAATCTTGTTAATTTTTATACTCATTACAATAAATCTAGGTGTCAATGTTAAAATAATCACTAACAACTCTTTACTTGTAAATATAATTTCTTATATTAGTCAGTCTAATCATATAACTATCCTAGTTTGGATAAACAGCAACATACCTACCTTTTTCTGATACTAAAAGCAATAACATATAATCAAACTCTAACAATTATATTGGACAAAGAACTCAAAATTCTGCAAGCACAAAACAACATATTTTTACTAGATTCTACATCATAAAAATTCTTATATAACTGCTTTGTTCAAAAGTTTTTTGGCAATTCTTGTACATATTTATTAAAAACTACATTAAAACAAATTCACCAAATCACAAACAGAATGGTTTGGTTCAATCAACAGCAGATCTTATTCTGGCACATCTTATAAAACAAGATTAACTGGTCACTTATACTGCAATACTTATCATATAGAGAAAAACCTCTTGCCTTAGTGACTGATCCTTTCTCTTTAGCACTAAAAAACTTTAAAATAAAAATACTCTCAGAAGAATTACCTATGAATCTTCTGCTTCACATTAACAAGCATATGCCACTAGGACTAATAATGACTGAAACATTGGCACCTTTTGAAAACAACAAACAAAAAAATAAATATGCTCCTCTCATATATCATAATATTATTATTACAATATATAAAAAGCTTTAGCTTATCTCAAGAACAGTACAACATAATTCAGTTTTCCCAACTCTATTATCCTTACAACCTTCAACACTAGCTAAAACTAAACCAATTCTAATATCAGTATTAAATGAAAAAATATAGCAATTTATTACTAATAAACAATCTTCTTTTCATCATCTTATCAAAGACTAAAGGTTTACTGACCATTCTGGCAAAATATAGATCAAGAATAAAGTAGCTCTTACCTTCATCTCTCCTAGTTAAGTTTCTTCAACATGTATCTTATATATATGTAATTTGACTAATTAATAAAAAAATAAAGAATAGACTTCTCTTTTTAAAAAAATAATAATAATAATTTTATTTTCTTTGTATATAAAATTGCTTATTGTTATAATAATCCATTATGATTTCAAGTAAAGCACTGCAAATTGGCATAATATTTGCTTATATAGAAGATATTGGTTCAGCTCTTAAGAGCTACTCTATTGAAGCTTAATTGTTTTATAAATAATTGTGCTATTTTAATGCTATTTATTATACAATATTTAAGCAAAAATGATTATCGTCAGTACTTTATTTATTCTTTTATCTGATAAATAAATAATTCTTAAAACAATTAATAATTCTATCCTATAATAAAACAATTAATAATTCTATAATCATAATTTTGTTATATTATAATTTAAACAGACATAGTATGATGTAATGCATTAGTTTAGTAATTATATTTTTTTAGTCATTAATAGACTTGAGCCCTTATATATAATTTTTTTTTTGGTGTTAAGGTGACCTCTTTGGTCTTTTGATTTTTATTAATTATTTATCAGCATTGTGGTTCAATAAACCACTACAGAAGAGCATACAATTGGCTATACATGTAACTTTTCTATATTACCTATTTAAGAAGTCTATCTAAAGGTTCTCACCAATTGCCAGACCTAACACCTCTTGCTTGAATGTTCCACTTTAAACCCTCTGAACCTGTAATCTGTATAACATTACTGAGTCATATCCAGATGTCCAGATCATTGTCTCAACTTTAAAACTAATTTATCCTCAAGATAAACCCTCCAGAGCCTTCAGTACTCATTTTTACAGCTGACCTAGATATCACTATGGCAGAACCAACATTTGCGATCAGGGCTAATCATTAAACTGCTATGTTCTTGTAAAGTTCACTTAGACTCTAGCATCTAATTTACAACATAACTCCAGTACTTTGTCTTTTCTCCTGCCCTTTTATCAAACTTCCAATTCAGATAGCCCATGTAGGACTACAACCAGTCTATCGGTATATTGGGTTAGCCCGATATCTTTTTCCTTTGGTTCATTCTAGTGGCCTGGTTGGTGATATCTTCAAGACTTCCCAACCTGAAGGTTCTTGCCCATCTGGCTACTAGGACCAGATACTAAACCTAGGTATCCATTTTGCCAGGCTAGCCTTTATAGTAAGGCTGTCAAAAATCCAGCTACTTCTTTATTTGGATCTTTTTAAATGGACTTCTTGTTACCCAATTTCAACAGATTTACATAGCTACAAGGACTTATCTAGTGTTTGCACTACTCAATATGTCAGTTTGCATTTCTCTGTATAACTCCAACATTGCACAGATGCCTCATAACCTGCCAGTCATGCTGGTGCAATCACCATTACAGGTATCCTAATCTAATCATAGTAACAGTTGCTATAATACAAATATTACATAGATGATTATCCAAATTTTCATCGTTGATGGATTTGAACACCCAACCTACCACTTGGGAGGTTGACACCTGACCACTTCACTAGGTCACTACACCCCTATATATATATAATAGTTTTTAAAAATTAGGCCCCTTATATGTAATTATTTTTAATTTGTACCTGTATTTGTAATTATTTTCACTTTCTGGTCTCTTATTTGTAAATTCTTTTTTAAAGAATTTATTAAATAATTTGATAAAATTTAAGTAATTTTAATTAAAATATGTGTCAATATTTGTTTGTTGCATTGTGCTTATTTTTTTAATTCTAATAAATTTTTCAATTTTTTCTACTAATTTTATATATTCTTTAGCACTATCTTGTTAGAGAAGAAATGTATAAATGGTTTTTAAGCTAGATATTGCAGTGCTAACACTAATAACAGAAATTTTATGACTGTTATATGTTTCATTTAAATCTATAGTTCCTTTAGTATTTTTGAAAAGATATACAAGTTTATTAATAATTTGGTCATCTTTAGAAACTTCATAAACTACATTTTTTTCAGAAATATTGAGAAATTCTTCAACTGTCATAGAGCAAGAGAGATTAAGATCTTGTATTGTATCTTCAAGATCATCAGACATTGGATTTTCTTGTTGAATATTTGATGAAAAATTTCTTAATTCTGCATTGATATTAGTAAGAAGAATTTTTGTATAGCACTAACAATTGCAAATAGTTCTAGCATTAACCTCATCCCAGGCTTGAATTATAAAATAAATTGCTTACAAGACATTTAGCTGTAAGTTTTCAGCACAGTTTCCTTCTTCTACATATTGTAACATCAAGCTTTAAACAAATAATAATAATAATAAAGAAAAAATACAATTAATAGTTGAAACTGAGATTTTGAAATATTTTAATATTAAATTTTAAAAATTTTAAGGTTTTTTGTTAGTTTTTTTAAAGTTAGATTAGGGTTTAAAAGTAGTTTTATTAATAAAAAGGTACAAGTAAATTTTAATAGATATTATAGATTTAAATAGAGACCTTTCAACCTTAACTTTAGCCAATCTTAGCTTCAGCTGCTACAATAATTACAAATTTATACTATAAATAAATTTAACTCAAATATCTACTATACATGGAAATGACAATAATGTCTTTTGAAAATCATGATAATTCTGACATCTAGTGATTAGATTCTCAAGGTAGTGTTTAAAGGAAAAAATTGAATATTAGTATAATACAAATTAAGTCTATCTAACTTATGACTAGAGCAATTATTAAGAAAAAGTAATACACACTGATCTTGATATCTTAAACCAACTTGGCAATCAAATTTTTAAAGCCACTCTTAAAAAAGCAATATAATTATCTATGTTTTAGCATTGCTGCAATACATTATAAGTAAATTCTAAATATTTACATTTTTAAAACAATGAGATTTTTGATATTTTCTAATAATAAGATAACTTAATTTATGAGACCTATTAAAATTCACACACAATGTGATTAAAAGGCATTCTTTGTTTATTTTATATTCAGAAAAATGTTTAGTAGCTAGTGTTCAGTCTGGCTTTAATCTATAAAATAAAAATATAAGTTGCTGTCAATAGAGATCAAGTAGATTTATCTAATAAATCTGCATAATTTCTATTGACAGCAACTAATATATAAAGTTATAAATATAAAACAATGTGTGAAAATTAGTAATGCAAGCACAATGCTATAATTTGTTGTATTTATAATTAATTACAGTATTTTTTGCTTTAATTCATTATGATTACATCAAATTATAACATTGTGCTTACATTAATAATGAGAATTCAAATTATAAAGCTAGTAGTTTTACCTATAAAAAAGATCAGTTTTATCTATATTATAGATTCTTTTAGAAGAATATTGAGAATAACAATTTTTTAATAAGAGTAAAGCAATACTAATTGTGTTTTTATTAGCAGACTCTGCCTCTCCTTCAAGCTTTCATTAATGAATGTCATTATAATTTTTAAACTTCTGAAGCCATTCTAAGAAATATTGCAATGCATCTTCAGAAATCTCCAATCCTTTTAACAAGCAGTTTTGTTTTTTTAATAAGTATCACATCACTTAATACTGTTTTATATTGTTAAGTCAAAAAAAATTCTCTAAGTACAAGTTTAAACTGAGGATAAGAAACTAGTTTATGCCATTTTATGTCTGAGTTATGTGATTTTAAACTAAGCCTTTGTTCTGATATTTTTAGAATATGAGAAATGGTACTTTCATCAACTTTTATTCTCCACTTTTTTTCAATCCAATTAATATATTGAGTCTGTGCCATTTTATTATTAAGGGCATAAGCACAAAGATCTCATTTTTGAACATCTATAAGAGTAGTTCTTTTACGTGATATTTTTTTTATATAATTTAATTTTTATTTTATTAAAAGTAATTTTTCTTTTTGAACTTATAATTACTTATTTATAATTTTTTTTTTATTAAAGATTTTTATATTTGTTTGGAGCTTTGAAGGCAATGTGATGGGAGAATTTTATTATATATTTCATTTTCTTTATTTTTATTTTTATTTTTATTTTTTTTTATTTTTTTTATTTTATTTTTTTTATTATTTTTTACTTTTATTTATTTAATTTTTTTTTTATTGCAAATTTGAAATTAGTACTAATCATTATATTAACACAATCTCATTCATATAAATAAGATTAGTTGATAATAAAACCAGCTTTACTATAGCTTTGGCACTATTATTTTAAATTAACTAACAAGTTTTAAGAGGCATAGTTTCAAAGTCATAGTTAAGCATGCTTGATTATCAAATTTATAGTTTGGTTTGATTAGTTAAAATAATTCAAAATAACCCAAAATTAATTTGTTACTCATCAGTTTTTATTAATCGATTATCCAACATAACTTATTACTTTGTTATATTACCTAATTTTATACATATAGTTGCAGTATTCTGCTAAAAATTTTTACTCATATATTTAGTAATTTTGATGCTAACTATATTTTTTATGTTTAAAATCTTGTATTGACAAGTCAAGTTAAGCTTTTTCTATATATTTTAGGCATTTTCAGATCATATGTATAAACTATGCTATCCAGAATTAGAACTTTATTTTTAACAAATTCTTAGCATTAGTATTTTTATTTTTTTAAAAAAATTTGGATATTCAAATTTACATAAAATATAAACTGAATAAATAAAGCAATCTATTATCTGTTTTAATAAATAACCTAGTATAAATCTTGGCATTAGAAGTTAATAAAATTGTTGAACTAAAATAATCATAGTGGTCTTTTCTAGCAACACATTATAAAAAAAAAGTAAATATGATTAGAGATGCAGTAAAATCATTCCAATGCTAATTATTATATAGCTATAACTTGCCATAACTATAGCAAGTAAAATAACAAATAAAATAAATAAGTTACAACTATAATGCCATAACTTATAGCAAGTTACAGCAATGTGACAATTAGCATTAGGACAATTTTACTGCATCTCTAATTACAACTACAACACATATTTAAGGAATTGATCAGGACAGCCTTCAAATTTATGAGTTATATGAGACAAATGCTACTGCTATTAGCTCAAAATATATGAAAATGTAACAATATAACAATAACTTAAGATTATTTTGGTAAAATTAACAATCACATATACTTTATATGCAACTGCACAGTGACACTACTCACATGATCTACAAATTTGAAGGCTGCTCTAGTCAATTCCACATTCAAGTACTTGAAAGTACAATCTATGAATGATTTAATAATTTATGCTGAACAGTTATAGGTTTTAGGTAGAGATGCATTTCATTATTGGTAGATATCTAGTTAGTCAGATTTGTTTTATATTTGATCATATCTCATAGAAAGACTTTCATATGATTGCTGTTTAAATCAATTTGATTTTACATTATTTATACAGTTTAACATATTTTTTTAAAAAAATAAAACTATGAAGAATAAACAAAAAAGAAGTATATAGAAAGTTTTATTAGGGTTATAAAATTTAATTATTAAAAATAATCAAAATCAATTCTGGTTTTAGAGGAATTAGCATATTAGTAACTTTTTAAAGATAGATAGAATTAGGTTATTATCATGTTAAATTTTCTAAAACCAGAAATAATTTTGATTATTTTTGATAGTAAAGTTCTACAATCCTAATAAAACTTTCTATATACTTCTTTTTTGTTTATTTTTTATAGTTTTATTTTTTTAAAAAGTATTTTAAACTGCATAAATAATGTAAAATTAAATTGATTTAAACAACCAATCATATGAAAGTCTTCCTATGGAATTATAATTTTAAGATGTCAATTTTTAATTGGCCATCATAATGCAATTATCATGTGAGTACATTTATAGAAAAATTTTTAATATACACAGAATTCAAAATCATTGCACATGCAGAACATAGAAGATGTCAAAGTCCCAAGCTTGAGATCAAACTATAGTGTGTATATAGAGAGGATATGTACTTATAGAGGGTGCACTTATAAAGGTTTTACTATAACTGTTACTCAAAATTAATAAAACTTTCCAGAGACTATCAATTTAAATAGTTCTGTATAATATATTTATATATACTTTTTTTTCTAATAATTCTGATAATCTGATTGATATATATGCATTATTTATATATTTATTATCTAATTTATTTGATAATTCTTTTAGGAGTGTTTAATAGGCTTCTATTGTTCTAACAGTATGATTAAAAGTTTGTGCTACCTTTTTACTCAGAATTTATAAATAAACTTCTGTCTTCTTAGTTTTTTAGTCTTTTATGCCTAGTAGTCTTATTATAGCTTTGTATTAAAACCTTATATAACACTAATTTTTTATATTTTTTGGGACCTAACTTGATGTTATTAAGATTATAAATACCCAAATTCAACTGATAACAAGAAATATTTTCATAACATAGATATAATTTTTAAAATTCATTATTTGTAAGAATTAAACTTTAGATCTGCCACTTGAAGTTGACAACCTATCCACTTTACTAAGTTGTTACATCTTACAAAAATTAAAAAATTAAATTGTAAAACCCAATTAATTTTTATTTTATTTTTGTTTTACAATATTATACAATTTAAATAATTTTTTTAAAATTATTTAATAAAATTTTATTTAAAATTTAAAAAAAAATAACTTGTAAATTATAAATAAAATAAATATGTTTAAACAATGTTTTTTATCAACTTTTTAACCAATTTTAATAAAACTTTTTATTGAATTGATTAAATACTTGTTAAAAAAAACTTTGAATTTTTGTTAAAAACTCTATAACTTAAAAATTTATTAACAGAATAAATTTTTTATAAATTTAAACAATGTTTTCTTAGCAACCACCAATCAATATTGTTAAAACTTTTAATTATTCAGATTTAACAAGGCATTCAAATAAAACAAAAACCATTTTATTAAGTTTGATTAGGTAATTGTTAAGAAAGCTTTGCTCAAATTTTTAAAAAAAATAATTTTAAACTGTTATGCATAACACGTATGGGAAAATTTTGTGTAACTTTAATAAATATCAACCTGCTCGTTATTTCAAGTAGCGCATATATATTGTTTGGGATATAAGCTTACCAGTCCGGCACAGAAAAACATTTAAATGTACGTCATTCAATGTCAGTTCGAAGTTAGTTATAGGTTATACAACTTTTGAAATAATGTTTATGGGCGGAAATACGGTGATTCTAAGCAAAATCAATATAAACATATACTGAATTATTAATTATAATTAAACACAAAATAAATATACTAAATTATTAATTTTTATTATAATTAAGTAAAATCATTTAGCATTCTACTTTCCATAAAATCTCGAAATAGTGGGAATGAGCGTTATTTTGAGTTACAATCGAAATTTTAAATTTAAAATTTGGATATAATTCAAAACAAAGTCCATGACAACTATGACAAATTTTATGACTCACACCAAATAATTAGAATTATTTGGAAAGTAAGATAACGGATAATACCGTTATTGAATGTAAATGAAATGCCAAAAACCTTAGTATTTGGCAGTAAAATTTAATATGCTAAATTTTGGGTCCTTTCGGGAAACCAGATAAATTTACAACTAGGTACTATATAATTATTTTTTCGGTAATAATGATGTGTGACAGGTTACATACTATACGTACGTACGCTAATTGATCAATATCGGCCTATATTAAACAGATTTTAATGTTAGGGTTGGAGTGGGAAGAGTTATAAGGGGGATTTAGGTAAAATCTATACCAAAATTATGAGTAGAATTTTTTTTTTCTTAAGGATTAAGAACGATTTCATAAGTAAAATTTTGAAATAAAAAGAAGTTTTTTTTCGATCAACTTGTCACACATTCCGGGCATGCTATAATAATATTGAGATCCACATTATCACATTGTCTACCGGAAAAATAAATAATTATTAATATATACAAAATTATTACAAAATAACGAAATAATTTATTAAATAAAATTAATATATATAGTAATTATTTGCAAAAATAATTGAACGAATAAAAATTAGAAACTTTTAAGATATATAGAGATGGAAACCAATAACTCGAAACTACAAGTTTAGGTTAGAGACATAAACCTAAACCATATCCTAAACTCTAACCTAAACTTGTAGTTTCCCATCTCTAGTGTACATTTAAAGGATGTATTTATACGTACCCATTCTTTTTTTTGTTATCAATATTCATACGTAAATCTTATATATGCTGTATATAGAAAATTATTGAAAAATCGTAACAGAATCTTTTTTTTTTTTCAATGCTGATAACGACGGTTTCCTTAACATATTGAGCAGAATGGCAACGGACAACTTAAGCTATATATATCTGGATGGAGAAGAAATTTATAAATAATGTTATAATAATTGATCTGAAAAATTGGCTACACAATTTAAAAATAAAACTAATTATGTAATGGGCATAATGATAAGAAAAATTTTGTTTATTCAAAGTCACCTATAATATAATATAAAATATATGTTATAACTTAATAATATTGATAATTCGTGACCGTAGAAAAAAAAAAAATTCATATGATCGACATGATCGATATGACGATCGAAATAACAGCACTAATAAACAAGCATTAATATAGTGGGAATAAAATATGACCGAAATAATGGGGAAAAAGTAAGCAAACGAGAGAATAAGGGAGCATGGAGAGATAAGTACATACATATAAATTGATCTAAAAGATAGCCATTGGAGGTTGTTCATATGAAAATTTGGTGTTCTTTCTCTGCGAGGAAGAGCAAGAGCAAGAAATTTCAAAGTAAAAATACATAAATATAATGTGTATGCATAAATCATAAATCATAAAAATTTGTGTATTGCGATTAATATCGAGTAGATCCACCCTAAAATCGAAACGAAAAAGAATGGAAATTCCACACACGAATAAAGTATTCATCTCCACCCAAGAAATGAATATTATACGATTTTATTAAACTATTAAATTTAGACGAAGAAAAAAAAATTAATGTTTTTTTTTTGCCGAAGCTAACCACCAATTTGGGGCCAATTATTCAAATATAACAAAAAGGAGAAGCGAAATCGAATGTAAATAATTTTGACACAAAGTTTCAAATAGTCCTTAGGGACATTAAAATAATTTATTGTATATTTGAAATTTTTGGGTCATTAGATAGAATCCTTGACGGTGTATAGGGAACAGTAATACCAATTCGGTGATCTGATGAATTTGAATTTGTAGGATCGCTGGACTGTTGCGATGAATCAGTAAGATTATTAGATTGTTGGGACTGTTGACCAAAGTTCATGCTTATTTCGGATATTTTTGAATCACCCATAGATGACGTAAGTTTTATAGCTTTTAATGCTATTACACCGACTTGATTCTCAGATCTAGATGAAGAATTAGGCAAAAAGCTAAAAGAACCGGATTCATCTGATTTTAAGTCTTTAACAATTTCCTCTTCACGATAATGTTGGGGTGCATAAATAATATGTGGTTGTGGAACAGACGCTTCTCTATAATAACTTCGCCCTTTGTGATTTTCCCTATTACTATAAACAGGGTAACATTATTATATAATTGTAAAATATTTAAAATGAATTATTATATGTACATACTTTATCTCATAAGCCAAAATTGTAACAATAATAGCATTCATCATGGGAACTAAAAAAAAAATTACGAAATTTAATTTTTGATAATAATCATGAATGATATTTTGACGAATTCTAATTACCGATCAAGACCCACAAAGTGGCAAAAGTTAGAGACAAATAACGTGAAAATGTCAAGAAAAAGTCCCTAAAAACTGCAAATAGAAGCGACGATGATGCAAAAAAAAGTAAAGCGCTTAGGAGCAGCGCAAGAACCCACCGCAACTAAAGCAAGATAAATAATTTTTCATGACATAAATAAATAAATAAATAAATTTATACTTTCAATTTCTAGTAAAGTAATGAAATTTTTACCTTGTTCAAACCACGTTCTAAATTTTTGATTTTTATGGGTGTAGCCCTCCCAGAACGTTTTGTATCCTAAATATAAAAATATGATAAATTAAGAGAAATAAAATAAATATACATCTGTAAAATTTATACCTCAATGTGAGTCACTATTATATTAGTTAATCTACTTCCAAAATAAACTAATCCAATCATTATAATCCAACAAAAAAAACTCCAACTTAAATAATGTATTCTAATCCAAACTTCAGCTTGTTCTATTGCACCATGATCCATGTACAGGCCGGATATAATGGCAAAAGCATTCAAAGAAACTAGTAAAAGTAAAAAAAAAATTTAACAAATGAAAAAATAAATAAAATAAATGAAATTTCAAAATAACCTATTGGTCCAATTAAAACGAAAAAACCGAAGGCATCTACAATGGCAGGACGTGGTATCCAAATATTTCTTGGTTTTTCATGAGAAAAATAATGGTGATTTGAATAACGTGTTATATGAGATCTTGGTATTGTATATATAAGGCCAATTAGATAAACAGCAAGAGACGCTAAGGAAATTGTGAATGTCACATCATGAAAAACTTCAAAGATTGATAATTAGGCAATTAGCTCAATTAGTTCAATTAGTAAGGGTCAATGATACATGTGAATAAAAAAGGAAAAAGTTCTCACGTTCTCTTAATATATTACTAGTTAAATAGTCACTTAGAATACAAACAGAGTATAAAAGTCGTGCTGTTAAATGAAATAAAGTCAGAATCGCCAAAATTTAAACCCAAATAGAAATAAAACGTAATATTAAACGTACAGCAAACATGCAACATGTTTAGAAGTAGGAAACATTCTAGTGGTCTTGGACGGAAATAACCCATTTCATTTAAAGGATCCTTTGCTATTAGACGCTGACCTCTCACCGTAGTTCTCCAAATTAATAGGCCGGTTATCAAGAGGAATACCAGAAAGCATATTATAGTGTTTATTAAATATAAGATACGTAAAAATGAATCTTCGTCCGGGCATCCTAATAATAACAAATTATAATGAATAATTCGAGTTGTTGCACAGAGTTTATGTGATTCATTTATAATTTATGAATGAATAAGAAAATAATAATAATAAGAACCTGTCACTTGTACTCTCCAATCACAATGGCATTGATTAAATCCATTATATACACCTAGAACGCAAGATACTTAAGTAAAGTCTATTATATATCCGTAAAATTTCACCTACAATCACTTATGACATAAATAGACAATTAATTCACAAATAAGTTTATTTTTATAAATAGATTATTTTACCAGAAGCTTATTTCGAGAAATAAGCTAAGAATTAATTTGGACGAACATTTTTTTTTGAAAAATAATATTATTCTCATTCGGTTAAATTAATTCTTAGTTCTCATTAAGTTAAATTGTGAGTCTCGAAGTAACGACTAAACCTTAGCAGTAATGAATGGAATTACTTTGTTGGTGAAATGAGCAGTCAGTGAAACAAACTGGCATAAATAAACAATAAACTTTCTATAAAATGAGGTTGTCAGTGAATTAATTGCCTGTAAAATAATAAACCTGTCTGTGTACAAAATAAGGTGTCTACGAAATGAGTAGCACTTGTCCAAGGTCTACTATATTAAGCGTGAATGTCGATTCAAGAACAAACCTGAAACGCATATAACTTCAATAGGATTTGTTGGAATTTTTCCATTGGGTGAATCGGTTACATTGTTATTAAGACTCATTGTATAGCGTGATAATGGTTGTTTATATTTGAATTGGGATTGTTGAAATGGCGGCTCGCAACAAATTAAAGGAGCGAATATATCCAAAGTACAAAAACATAAAGGCTTACCACTACACTAAAACAGTGTTGTGATGCCCATCATTCTTTTTTACCAAAAAGAGTGGAGAAATATTAACTTTTATATTTAAAGTCTTCTATTTAAAACACGTGAATTATTACATACGAAGAACATAACTTATTTTTTAAAACGTAAGCTTTTTATTATAAATTAGTAGGATCAACATGATCAGCATGTAATTCTTATAAGACACGTTGGGCATTTTCAATGAACTGATTGGACGTGTTTGATAATCATAATGCAATTGAGTTAACGTTTAATCAAATCATATGACCAAAAAGGAAACCTTATACATTAACGTCAGATCATTGTGAAACGGTAACTTAAATACAGTATTGCTGTACGTTATACATCTAATCTCACACCCGCCGTGATCAATTAAAATAAAATTATTTTATGTTGGACTCAACTTCATAGTCTATGTGATAGATATAACCCTTCACCAGTTTTAATATATGTCCTCCTATTGTATGTAGACACAAGTACGTACCGGTACAATATAATACGAAAACTCAATAAACAAGAATAAGAACCTGTAATGCATTGCCTTTTTTCAGTACAACCCATGTACGTAAAATACTCGGGAGCGAACCATGGTTTTTTCCAAAATTATGTAAATGCAAAGTGAATGCGATATTAATAATGAATGCATTGATCCACAAAAATCCGGATACGCATTCATGAACCTACCTATTCGTAAAAATACCATTGTTCCTGATAGGGTTCTAAAAAAAGGCTTTTAAAAATACTATACTACTATAGTGAAGTACTGTATGTAAAAAAAAAAAATAAGATCAAGATACGTTTTTAGAAACGGTACTTTAATAAATTTTTTATCATCAAGATTGATACTGCCGATCCATCAGGAATATAGTTTTGCTGCCTAAAAAAAAATTGTTTACGAAAAGTATCGGTTATCGGTAATGCAGACTTATATAAAAAAATAATAATAGATTTAAAAAAAAACAAATAAAGATCAGTGTAATACATATGATCTGCAAGGTTGATGTTTACTGTGTTTACTGTATTATCTATATTATCTGTATATTATCTGTATATTATCTGTATTATCAGTATATTATCAGTATATATTACAGTATTATCAGTATATTACTTGTATATTATGAGTAGTCTCGTGAGAGTGAAACCTGAAAACACATTTATTTACTATTATTTGATACAGGTTTTCTACCCTCATGCATTCATATGATATGCGTGTAGAATAAGATTTATTTCTGAAAAATACATTCAGCAATAAACTTTATTTAATAAAACCGTAATGGTAGTTAGGTATCTAGGAAGCATTTAAAGTGACAAAGATTTCATTTAACTATCTAATACAACATGATAAATAAACAATTTCATCTATCGTTTACTTTAGAGTTTACATACGGAAATTTATTTTTAACTGTCACACGTTCTGTCATCAACCTACCAAAGAAAAAAAAAAAACGCTTAAACAAGCTAAACCGTTCTTCATTATCTAGTTGTGGTAATGATGTCACCTAATTTTTCCGATGCAGATAATAACGATAACTATATTTTTTGACATGCAGTACATTTTATATATGTATTAAAGATAAATACATGTACTGAAGATTTGATCAAATGACCAAATATGCATATTCATTAATTTTTATAATTAATGTGATAATCAAAATAATAAGTGTTATATTAAGGATTGGCTTTTATGTAAGAGAAAAACATGAAATTTTGGGCATAATCAAAGAAAAAAAAAATCTTAACCTCAATTTTACGAAGCTTTCAAATAGATAAACAATAGTTACACTAACACAACATACAATTGCAGTTCTCGTTGCACTGAAATATAATCTAAAAGTGTAGGCTATCCATTGTTTTAGTATCATTTTATTCGCATTCGCATTTAACTCCTTCCGTTTCAATTCTAGGAATGGCAATGGCCTTCTATTTCAATACCATTTATATCGCAGTACTATATATATATATATATTGTCTATCTATTTATCTTTATTTATTTATTTATTTATTTACTTATATATATATATATATGTATATACAGTATATATATGTATTATATAACTATTAGAATTGAGAACCTAGAATTGATTCGCTTTCAAAAATATATTGGAATGTTCATGTAAGTAAAGTAACACATCGACTACAAACATTCGAATTTCGCAAATGTTAGCACGAGATCTACACAAAACGTTATTTATGAAATATGTAAAGATTTATTCTCACAATTATTAATAATGTGAAAAATTATGTCGAATTAAACTAAACTTGGATGTAAAATGACTGATTGTACTCTCAATAATAATCACGCTTCATGACATCCACGAGATTTCATCACAAAAGTAGTTTGATTAAAGTATCCAATTTTACAAGAAAGGAGTGAAGGCGTAAGACATATCAATATTTTTATGCAAAATTTAGCATCTCCGGAATGAATTAATAATTGTGTGCATATACCTCGTGTAAAAAACTTTATCACAACCTTATCACAAAGCGTAGATATATTCTTGATAACATATTCTCTTACTTTGATTTTCTGATAATGTACAATCTCATTGTGTCAAAAAAAAATTTTTTTTCTTATATTATTGGTCCTTATCGAATGTCGCATAAAACCTACAAATTTAGTATTAAAAGTACGGGGCATTCATTAACTTCAATTTATCAAATCAGGTTGTCTTGTAACAGCTTTGTATTCTTTCTAAATTCCGTTCCTTTGAGTAATACAATAGTTACTTTTTATTGATTGTTTTCGTATCGGCTTTTTAGATTATTCTAATTATCGATTTCACAATATCAAAATTCTATTCAAGTCATGAGGCGCAACTCTGGCGTTACTATATGTTTACTTTATGTATCTATTAATATATTGTTAACTTGTTTGATGGATCATTTGAATTTAAACTTTAACAAAGCCATTTCCAACCGCGTCAATAAATCTATCTGCATCTATTGCAATTTTGGATTGGTCTGCGAGAATGCAGTCATACTACGTATCATAAGATTATATAATCGGTAATATGTAAATGTATTACATCGGAATATGATCCCAATTTCCCCGAGTTAATTTGATTACGTGATTACAGATTTGACGGACTTCGGGTCTAGAACTTAAAGTTTAGTGAGTTTAGTGAATTTAGTGTTTTTATTAAAGTAATTTCTTTGTAGTTTATTTGTAGATCATCACGTGCTTGCAAATTCTGCTGTTCGTGTTACTATGCTACCAAGTTATTGTTATTTTCGAATAGAATATGATAAATATATACTTTATTAAAATGTGTGTGCAAAAGAATTTTGCCAGAACATCGTATCATAATTCACTTCATGAATCGAACCATTTTGTAATCTTTATCATCAATCTTTCCACATGGTAACACGTGGTAACACATCAAGGACATACATTATTTGATGCAAAACATTTTTGATACCCTTACACCCAGGGATATACATTTTTGATACTCTTACACCCAGGGATATACATTTTTGATGTCCATCCAAAGCTCATCTAAAGCTTTAATAATTAAATAATTTATTTAAAAATAATATGATTATATATTTATATATATTTAATTTTAAACATTTTTACTTAGAAAGTTAAAGTAGTTTATTTTAAAATTTTGAGTAATTTTAATATTTTAAAATGTCCAAGATGTCCAAACTTTGTCTCGTGAACAAAAACTGCCTACACCTACTTTTTTGATACATCTAAACATACCCTAAACCTAACCAATAAGATCGCACGTTATTATAGTATATAAAGTTGTAAATTTTAGGTATGTTTAGATGTATCAAAAATGAATTTTTTGCTTATTTAATAGACGCATATATTCATGAGATTATGGGATTAGTATCTAAACAATCAATAAAGATTTTTTGGTACTCGACTGCAAACTTTTCAATAAATGAATCAACCTTCAGATAATAATGATCTCTGCAAAATTTAGTTACAATTAATTGTGTCGTTTATATTATTCATAATTAATTATACTAACTTTTAGTTTGTAGTGATAGTTTCTTCTATTTTCATGTATTATAATGTATTTAAATGTATTTTAATGTATTTTAATGTATTTTAATGATGGTTTAAATCGCAATAATGATAAATTGTATTGTATGAATATATATGGTTTGTATAACCTAGTTACACTCAGGTTTATCCATAAAACAACACGTTATTGTACAGGGTTGGTACGTACGTACAGATGGTAATCTTTTCTGATTGGCGATTATAAATAGTAAAGCACATAAAATTCAAATTGCAATATATCGATATGCGAAATAGTGAAATTCGCGATTTATTATGTTTTTTATGATATAAGAGCGGATTCGACCATCATATCGCCCAACTCTACCAGGGCCACCTGCCGTAGTTGCAGCAGATGAATCAGTATTGGATTTATAGTGCTACGTTTTCTATGAAAATTTTGACACTGTATCGGTATTGCATTTTTGCATATTGAACATAGGTGGCGCCACCACATGATCCGTATTTTTGAAGGCCTACTCTGGTAGAGTTCATATCACCCTGTCGTATCGTTTTTATTTTATCAAATAAATTATCAGTTACATTCTAAAAAAAAATAATGACCATTGTTACATTAAAAAACATGAAAAAAGTCTACTAAAGTATTTGCAACGTAGTTCAGAAGATATTACAATCGGAATTTGGTATTTAATATTTACAATTAGCAATTAATAAAAAAAGTGTCTAATAGTATAATGAACTCGTATAACGAAGGAAGGCTAAGTAAACCTTGATACAATGAATTAAATTATAATAAATTTTGTTTGGTATAATAGATTTATTTAATAAACCTATCCCTTAATCTGTAGAGCAAGCAAATTTGCCTGCTAACTTATTTAATATTTTTTACAATTAGATAAAAATTTTAAATATTGATTTTAATAATATATTTACTAATTAAAAAATAATTTTAAATATCTGTTTTATTAACTTTATTAAGAAATTTCTTCAAATTTATTAGAAATCTTTAAAGTAATAAGACTTAAAGTTTTACTTTAAAAATTTTTACTATAAAATTTTTGTTCTAAAATTTTTTAAATTTTATATATTTCCAAAGTTAAAAAAAATTTTCACTTCTAATACAAGTCTAAATTTTTACAAGTAAATTATAAAACTTGTAATAATTAAAGTTATAATCCTTTAAAAGTCTTATCAAATTGTTTTAAATATTATATTTCTAAAACTTAAATTAAAGAAATTAATCTAAAAATACTGATAAAATTTTTGAATAAATTTTTTTCATAAAATTAACTATTTTTAGTTTATATATAATATAAAATTTTTATCTTATAATATAAAAATAAATAGTACTAAAATATAATCCTTATTTTCAAATATTTATATATAAAATTTTATTTAATAATTTTAAATTTTTAAAAAAATAGATCATACTATATTTAAACTATTAAGCAGACAAATTTGTTTGCTACAGTCTACAGATTAAGAGATAATATTATCAATTTCTTTCTAATTGCCAAAACTGTATATTATATCAAAAGTTTACTATATATTACTTGTATGATGTTTTAATTAAATTTGTATTAAATAGCCTAAAATCTAATATTTCAATTAATGAAATAATCAAAAAGTGCATTGTTTCTTATATAATTTTTTAAATAAAATAAGAAGTTAGCAATTTATTATATTTATACAATATATACAAGCTTAATTTTTTATCTTTATATAAAAAATTTTTTCTTATTATAATTATTTAAATAAATCATTGAGCTTTTAATTAATTTTTTGTTCAGCTTTAGTTTATTTTCATATTTCACCAACAAGTTTATTTCACTGAAGCTCATTTTATAGACAAAGTAGTATTTGTTATTGTCATTAGGGTCAGGTTAGAATTAAAGTTAGTGCAATTTGTAAAAGAAACCTTGTTAGTGAAATGAGCTTTGGTAAAATAACCTGTTAGTAAAATGTAATGTCTATAAAGTAATTGTTAGCAAAATAATACAGATCCTCTAAGTATTATATGCTGCATTGCTTTAAACAGTATAGATTGCATGTCTAATTACTTAAAGTTTATAATAAAAACATTTTTTTCTTTTCATGACAAGTTCTAATATTGTCTTTCTAGTTTTTTCTTTAATTCAATTTTTTTTATTTACTATTTTTTTTTCTATTTCTTGTTAGTTTACTTTTTTCTTTTTACTTAAAGTTTATTTTTATTTTTTTTTATTTTATTATTATTTTTTTTATTTGTTAATTTTTTTACATTATATTATTATATTTATAAACTATTATTTTGTTTTTGCATTTAGGATTTGTGTTAGTTTTATATTTTTTTAGAATTGAATCTTTAATTAGTACTTTTATTTTTATTTTTTTTATTTTTGTTTCTTGAAAAAATTATATATAATATATTTGAAAAGATTTAGATTTTTTTTTTTTCTTTTAAACCTTTTTATATTGTTGTTATAATTATCTTTTGAATTCTTTTTTAAAAATTTACTTATTTCTTGTATAATATTAAATATATATATATTTTCTATTACTTTCTTTTAATATTTTTTTTTTTGGTATTAAGATGAGGCCTTACTTATATCTCTTTTAATTTTTTTTTTTTTTTACAATTAAAGTTACTGTTTATAGAAATCGATATTTTTATTTATATATTTGAAAACAGGTGCCTTCAGAGGCTCTCTTATATTGGAGGTTACAACTAGTCACACATGTATTTTTGGTGTCTAATTTAAGTAGTCTGCCTATACATTATTATATAGGTTCTATACTAGATATTATACCTGCAAACCAACTATAGGTTTTGCTTATTTAAATCTTCTACATATATAGTTCACTATGTCTCATTATAACATCTTCAAGACTACACTTATCCAAAGTATCTGATGTCTTCAAGACTCTTAGAACTAGTTTATCTTTAATAGAAAACTTATTAGAACCTTTTATGTTTCATATACAGCTGACCTAGTTTTATATAACTTGCTATAATTGCTTAATACTTGCAGTCATAGAAGTTATCTGTTTAACTACTATATTATACTATTTTTATTTTTGTAAAGTTCACTAAAATTCCAGTACCTATATAAAGAACCAAGTTAATAATGGCCAGACTCAATATACAGAGCAGGCTATAATATTCTTTGCAGCTATGAGAGCCAAGTATATAGTAAATGAATCTACAAAAGAATCTTTCATTTCTTTGAATCCTATTTTATCATTAAACTTTAAAAAAGCATTATAAGAACCAATTCACAAGACATTATACAATTCAGACTCATGTTATAACTAATAGCTAGCATGTCTAAATCTATCTCTACTTCCATATCTACAAACACTCAATTTATTTTTAAAACACATCTACCAATACAACTTTACATAATACAATAATTTTAACTATATACTAAGATTAGCAATCAAACTTGACTATACTAAATATTATATATATCTACCATATGTGTCTTAACTCTTATCTGATTACTTCTTTTTATAATTATCAGATTATACCTACTACCCATTTATACCTATTCTTTCTAAATTCTTTTTAATTAATAATAATATACTAGATACTAACTTAATTATAAAGGATAATAAATTAGATAACAATTATTTTCAAATAGTAGAAGCTATTTTAGAAGGCCATAATAAAACCACTATAGCTAACTGATACTATAACAATATTTAATTTAATATTTGTTACAAAAAATTTTTATTTTATAACTATATATTACTACTTTCTCATTCTCAAACTATTATTACTTTTTTATGATATATTCACAGTTTTGGCTATTCATCTGATAACTTATATAACTAAATATTAACTATCTCTATTAAAAATGATTATAGTGAAGCTTATGTCTATCTTTTATCAGAACCCAAACCTCTACCTAATTATTTCATTTTACTAGTCCAAGCCATTTAGCACTATCCAAATATCTAACTAAAACCAAACATATTAACATTAGTCTTTTTCATATCAACATTCTTAAACTATCAGTTTTTCTCTACTTCTTATTCATTTCAAAGACCAAAACCTTCAGATTATTACAATTTATTTTTATCTCCTTTCAATAATCCAACACAAACAAATGTTCCAATAACTACATCCTACTAATCTTTATCTTTAAAGATATATATATATAATGTAAGAGAATATAATGAAGATCTTAAACAACAAGTCTGAGAAAACTACTGTCTATTTCATAATATAAACATTATTAGTATAACTGAAACAAAAATATTTCAAGATAATGCAACTATAAAATTACAAAAATCTTTTCATTATTTCTATTATTAGTTATATTGCAGTAACACTAAAGTTGAAATTGCAATTATAATACAAAACTATCTTAAACTTCATATACACAACATTCTTCAATTTTATAGTTATGCAATTGCAATTGATCTATTCTTCAAACATGATTTTAAATTCCATATTATATCAAACTACCTATTATATGATAATTCACAACTCAGACTTCTGGCTCAAAACACTATTATACAATAAATACAAGAAGCTGAGTATAAAAATATACTGCCTATTGTTATAGAAAACTTTAATGCAACTAATAACTTCTAATCTCTCTCTATCAAATCCAAACTTATATATTTTTTATAGTATAATAACATGTATGATCTGGCCATTCATACTAATACTTCAATATCTACCTGGCATAATAATCGATACAATAGCTGCATTGATTATATTTGGGCCAACTATTCTTTACTATGCTACCTTATATTATATACTACTGATAATCCAAATACTAACACCTGTAGTAATTATAACATTCTTATTTCTATATAGAAATTCCCTTATATCTTTATAGGCAAATAAAAAGCTGTTACTAATACCAAAAAAAAATATTCCAATATAAAAACATAAATAATAAATTTTGGCAAAACTTTACTGACCAAGTCTTATTTAATCTAAAATTAATATACACTCCTTTCTCAACTTAGACAATTGTCTTTATTGAGGCAACCTGGCAAAAAATCCAAACTAATATTATCTCTGCTGCACATATATATATTTCAAATAAAAAATTTACTGTATACAATTCCAATATATATTCTTTTCAAAAGCATTTCAATTACACTTCTATCTTAAAAAACTTGGAAACATCATCAAACAAACCAAAGCCTCTATTTAGCAACAATCAACTATACCTACTCAACACAATTAAACAATTCACAAATTTAACTTTTCTCATTTTTTTAATATTTTATCTATACCAAATGAATATGCACTATTATTTGAATAAATCTTCTTAGCTAATATAAAATAAAAATCATTATATTATGCATGCAATTTAGAAAACATTGAAAATATTAGAAAACAAATTAATAATAACATAGCAAAAAGATGCTTTAAACTTCAATACAAACCTACATTAATGATTAACAATATATTTAATCAATACTGTGACTTTATCAGATTTGATATCAAAACCAATACTAATATCATTATAGAAATTTTACTTATTAAACAATCTATTTAGAACCACTTTGATCAATAAACTTCTCTTTGCTATATTTAAACTCAAATCTTTAACTTCTTCTGATCAGATGAATATCAACTTAAAGCTAATATTGAATCTGACTGGTATCAACAGGCTCTTACTAACTTTACTGAAGAGAAAATTTTTATAACTCTAAATCAACTTCCTAACAACAAAGCCTGTAGGCTATTAGATATTAGCTATAAAATACTAAAACATGCAAGTCCTATATTTATAACAGCTATAACTATATTATTCAACAAATGTCTTGAACTAAAGCATATACCTAAGTAATGGAAAGAAGAAAGAATAGTTCCAATATCCAAAAAACCTATATTTGATGACAATCTTACTAATACTAGACCTATTAGCCTTTTTGAACACATTAAAAAACTTTATACAAAACTTTTTACTAATAGACTTAATAGTATCTTTACCCAACACTCTATTCTATCTTTATACAACTATATTGCCCTTCCTAGTAATAGTACATAAATTTCAATACATATCTTAAACAATACTATAGAAGATGCTTTCTGCAACTCTAAATAACTCTGGCTACTATCACAAGACATAAGTAAGGCCTATAACTCTGTCAACTCTAATCTTTTTAAAAAATCCTTATTATGACTACAAATGCCTCAACATCTCATTAAAATTCTAACTGATCTTTTTACTGTTCACCATAATTATGTTATAACCAACTTTGGACTTACAAACTCTTATATAGTTAAAAATAATATTGATTAAGAAGAGACAATTACATCATTCTTTTGAAGAATTTACTATGACCCTCTTATTAATAAAATTGCTAACTATTTTTATAGATACACTCTACATACCTTATAGAAAACTAACCTCTCTCATCCTAACTACAAAACTTACAAACTTCTATATCTGTACTGGTATACATGGATGATACTTTCTGAATAGCACAGTTCAAAAATAAACTTGAATCAATTACCAAAATGGCATCATCCTTCTATCACATGGCAGATATACAAATTAATCTAGCCAAATCTATCCTGATTTCTAATATATCATCTACTGCTGAACTTTCCTTCTTTGATTTATCAATTAAACCTATTTCAGCCAACTAACTATTCAAATTCTTGGGTTGCTGGTTTATACTTAATAAATCATGTCCAAACAAGGCCTGCTAATTCAAGCTAAAACAACTCAACTAATTAATATTACTAGTACTAAAAAAATTATTGAAAAACAAATAATATATATCATTAATACAATAATTATACCAACTATTGAATATAGACTACACAATACTATTCTCTTACACTCTATATACAATAGTATATTAGCCAAATATCTTACTATAGCTAAACATAAATCCAACTTATCCAGATCCTTTCATAATAGCTCTATACTCAACCCATATTTATACAATATCTGTAACATTTGGGACATTCAACTGCAATATCATGTTACTAATTTTTAACAACAGATTAATGATTCTAATATTCTTGATACAACAACTAAAATTAGACTGCAACAACTTCAAAACAACCTCTGGTTTATTACTAATATCCTTCAATATAACTAATTTATTATTAATGAATACAACAAACTTATTTTTAATTTTAAAATTATTTAGTTGTTTCAATATCTCAATATTACAATCTCAGCTCATCACAATATATTATGACCAAATACTATACACAATGCATGCCAACCAATTAAACCTATACTTATACAATATTCAAAATACATTACCTTTAAAAAACAATTAAGAAAACTTAATATCCTTTACTTAGAGCAATTATGTACTGCCAATAACAGTACATTACTTAAATAACAACATCTTTCATCAAGATTATACCAACTAACAAAAGAAAAACAACCTTTATGGTTTACTTCTCTTAAAAACAAAATCATATCAGATAAATATCACAGAACTATCTTACCTTACTTTTAATTACCTGGTACCAACTCTTTTGCATACAATATATATTTTATTACCAAAAAACAAAAACCTTAGCTTCTTACTTATTATTCCAATAATGAAGAAATTATTATTAGCAAAATTCACAAATATATTTCTGTCTCTAACTCATTTTTGATTACATATTGAAAATCTAATATTAATTTAGATTATGATCAATATTACCTACTCCCATCTATTAAATGTAAACTATGTACAGGATGCTATTTTAATTTAAACAGAATTAACCAAATATATACTATTAACATATTAGCAATTATTTTTGCAATATTCCTAGCCAGAAAAACCTTCAACAATCTTAAACTCAATGCCAATTATATTGATCTTATATACTCAACAGCTATCAAACATCTTTTATATATACCTCCTATACCTTCCAATATTATTATACACAACTCTAGTATTTTAGAAATCTTTAAACCAAACAGCTGCACTCACAAGTTTCAAAACATTTATCTATCTAATTCTACAAATAATAACTTTACTTTTTATACTAATGGTTCTGTTATTAATATTAGATCA
>CAJVQA010000792.1:0-29913 GCA_910591915.1 Cetraspora pellucida
TATATAGTAACACTATAGTAAATATTGCATTATAATTAATAAATGTTAATTAACTATAATTAAATTAATTGTTCCATCTTTTAGAATGTCCTGGGGCACTTGAGGCATCTGGGGCATAACCTGGGGCCTTTGGTCAGAGCCCTTATAATACTAAACAACTGTATTTTTAGATATTTTAACAACTATTGGCTATAATAAAATACTATAAGAAATTTACTAATAAAATAAATATTAACCTATTAAATAGGCGATTAAAACGCATAAAATAATTTATAAACTATATAAAAATATTAAAAAAATTATAAAATATAATATAAAGCTAAAAATAAATATATACTAATATAGAAAAAAAAAGTAAATTCTATTACAATATTTAAAAAGTGTACTTAGTCTTTTATTTCTTATAGTTAAGATGCATTTTGTTTCATTTTAATTCTTGATCTTTTTTTATAATAGTATCTAGCAGTGCTCACTTTTCTTTTTTTCTGATTTTAATTTTTTAACTGCTAATATACAGCTTCAATTTGCATTGTTTCTAATATTAAAAACTTCTTTAACAAAGTCTCATGTTGGGTTTTCTACTACTTTAACTTTTTAACAAAGTGTTATATTAAATCTTAAGACAAGTTTTTCTATAATTTTATTTTTATCTTGTATATTTGCCTTTTTTTTGCTATACTATCTGCTCTGTTATTTCACTTATTATTACTATGTTTCTTTACCCTTATTAACTCTAATTCTAATTCTTTTATTTGTATTGTATCTTCTATATTTACAACTAAGTTATAATTTTTTTTTTATTCTTTTTTTTGTTATTATATATTATATATTATTATGTATACTTGTTATAGCTGTTGTACTATTTGTATATATTTTAATTTGCTTTTGCTTGATACTATAAAACTACATACCAAATAGTTAGCAGCTTTGCCTTTGTTGAAAAAGGTCATTTTTTAGCACTGATGACATCTTTATTAATTATATACTTTTTCTTATTGTTCATTTGCACCTAATTAGCTTTTATATAATCTGGATTTTGGTTTTTTTTTTGCTTTTACTAATGATCTATTTGTATAAAAGATCAACTTCTCTTGTTTAGCATTATTTTCTTTAATGTGTTTATGTTTTTCTACTAGTAATTCTGCAATCATATTACTAATTTTTTTTTTAACATACTTTGTTATTTGTTATACTTATTATTTGTCATACTCCTATATCTTTTAGATCTTCTTACACTCAAGATTTTTATTATTTACTTTATTTTTAATTTTTCTTAAACAAAAATGCCAACTCTTATTAATGAAGACTCAGATTTCTATAATATCAACTACTATTATAGCAAATACAAAAACCACTATAATGTAAAAATAATTAAGGAAAAACCTTAATCTTTTTGTGTAATTCCTACAGATATTAGTTTAATCTATTGTAATACTTCTAAAAAACATCATTATTTTAAAGTTTCTTTACAACCTACTATTGCTATCTGTCTTTATAGAATATATCATATCAGTTTTATCTTTAAATTTTATAGAATTTCTTATTCTACATCTTTTGTTCAACTTACAACTTAAATTGCTACAACTATTTCTTTACAATAATTCAAGAAAATTACTAATGAATTTTCTGTTTCATCTAATTTTAAGCAATATTAATCTGATATTACCTCTATCAAACTTAGTATGTTATTTTTAGACTTTTAAGTTGATCTTACTTTAACTGCAATTGTTGCATATTTTTAATATTATCATACATGCCTTATATATAAAACTAAAAACATTTCTTATATTGCAACTGAACAAAGTAGTCATACTTTAAATTATACTACTTACACAATCTTTAAAAATTAATTAATTTTAAGCTTTGCATTTCTGGTTTATTAAACATCAAACTCAAACCTCTTGTACAAACCTCACCTCTTACATTTTAATAACAAATAGCTATAGCTATAATTAAATCTAAGTTAATTAGTTTAAACACTCAAACTTTCTTCTTAACTTATAAGAAACAAATAATTTTATCTCTTATTCTTAAACAAAAAATTATTTTTACTATTATTTCATCTCTTATTTTAAACAAAAAATTATTTTTACTCTTATCAAAACAAATAATTTTATCTCTTATTCTTAAACAAAAAATTATTTTTACTATTATTTCATCTCTTATTCTTAAACAAAAAATTATTTTTACTCTTATCAAAATCTAAAAATTGAAATTAGACCTGTGGGTCGATAGCATAGTGGTTAGTGCTCCCAGGTCACAATCGCAAGGTCACAAGTTCGAATCTCACTGAGTGATAGCAACTTTACCAGAACTACAATTGGAAGATTTTCAGAAGATTTCCTATTGGAGAAAAGAACAAAATTCATATATAAGAATGCAGTCCACTGGCATAGCCACAGAGTCGAGAATGACCAGAAAGGTGAATCCATCAACAAATGATGTTAACATTGAGAAAACCTAGCTAAAAAGGATTAAAAGAACATTAGACATTAGATTTAAAGGATGATCCAACTGGTGGGTCATGTGAAGTTAGGGAACTGCGAACTGAATAAAAAAGATAGTAGGTCCTACACCATGAAGCCAGGGACTCAGGACATCATATGATGGACTTAACAAAGTATGAGCTATCTCTATGAGCACGGTGATGAATATAGGGGCTACATGCTGTCTAACAATCTCTGCTAAATGATAACTCTGGCTTTTAAAGAGATGTGACAAATCCTAAAGATGTTTAAGGACCTTCAGGATAATAGAGGAAGGAAAAAAAAAAAATTTGAAATTAAGTAAAAAATCCTAACTCTACATCTTTCTTTTATTAAAAAAGAATAAAAAAGCCAAAAAGAAAACCAATAAGATAATTCTAATAATTTTAATTAGTTCAAAAAATACCTTATAACTAACTTAATAAAACATAACACCAAACTTAACAATTCTACTGCTTAACAATTATTAAACTTTATTAAACTATATCTTATAAATATTTATTCAGAAAAAATTACTCAACTAGCAATTGAAAATATATTTAAATCCAAACTTAACTACAAATATTTAGTCAAAACCTTAGCAAACAAAATTCTAAATTTTTAACAAATCTTATCTATAAAGCAAACTCTTCAATCAACAAATTAATTTTAATTCTATTTGAACTAATTCATTCTACTTTTATTTTTCTTCTTAAAGAATTCACTACAATCTTATTTACTCAACTAAATTATTCAAAAATTTTTCTTTACACACCAGTATTTTTCTATATACTATTACAAATTATAACAAGTAGTTCTTAATCTAATTTACTTATATCTTATTCTTTATAACAAATACAAAACTATTCATACAAAAAAATTTTATAAAGATCTCAAACTCAATCTTATTTATTTCAAATTATTTTACTATATTAGTAAAGATAATATCAACTAACTACTCTTTAAAATCTAAAATGATAATAAATTCAATATTAACATATCTCTTAATATTTTTAATAAAACAATTTCTTTAAACTTTCAAAATTTCTTTTTTAAAAAACTATTTATCTGAATTTAAAACCTAATTTAAAAAGTTCTTCAACATTTATAAATTACAATTTTATAGTATTAATCAAAAAAAAACATTTAATTACATTAAATACCAAATTGCTCTTAAACTTTCAAATATATGCAAAACCCTTTTACTAACTAAATTTAAAATCACATCTATTAATTCTTTACAGGAATGCTCCAATTTATGTTTTAAAACTGCTTTATATATATATATATATTTTTTTTTTAACTTTAAGCAGTTACATTAGTACTTTATTAAAATTCTTGAAACTATATACCTATATAATTATATAGAATTTTCCAATATCTAAGTCTAGCATTACTTGACCATCCTAATAGCACTTAAGTGCAACCTGTTACACTATCTTAGTTAAAGATAGACTGCTTGTTTAACTACTTAAAGCCATACCAGAAGGGTCTTTTCTCTT
Source organism: Cetraspora pellucida (assembly GCA_910591915.1). Lineage (NCBI taxonomy): Eukaryota > Fungi > Glomeromycota > Glomeromycetes > Diversisporales > Gigasporaceae > Cetraspora > Cetraspora pellucida. The sequence goes on from CAJVQA010000792.1 coordinate 3,968, forward strand.
CTGTGACCAGTATATTTATTGTCTTCAAAGCTTCTTTCTTTATTTGGTCTGCCTTTTCTGCTTTTTTTTCATTTGCTTATTTATCTTTCTTTATCTTCTTCTTTGTTTTTTGTTTTGCAGAAGCATCTTTTTTTATTTTATTTATTATATTAATCTTTTTTTTCCAGACTTGTATTTTTTCATATTACATTCTTTACACTTGGTTGTAGAAGGTGTTTCATACTGTTCTTGTTACTATATCTATACACTTCTGTATTGCTTGCTTGCTTAGAAGTTGCTCCAACCTTTTTTCTACTTTTAGCATTGTAAATCCCTTTATTAGCACTTTTTTGTTTATGATTTCTTTAGCTTTTGTTTCTTCAAATAATGCTTTATATAGAACTTGTAATAGAATTTTGTTTTTTTCTTCTTCTTTAAGTTCATTTTATGCTATTGCTGCTGCAACTTTTTGAATTCGCTTCTACAAACTCTTTTGTTTACTATAACTTGCTAAATGTGCCTGAGTCTCTTTTTTTCCAGCTTGGTATACTTGACACTCTGCTGTTGCATATGCTTTTGGTCTTCTTATGTTTAACTCCTCAAGTGTTAGTAGGCTATCTATTATACACTTGATTGTTATAAATCTTCTTGTACTAAGTTGTCTTAATATACAATAAACTTCTTTTGTTTTGTTTATTTTTTTCCAAAAACTTAACCAATTATATAATGTATTTTCTGTTTCTGGTTCTAATATTTGTATTGAATTTGTCTCTTTCCAACTAGCTTCTATTCTGGCATTTGCTATTATTTTACACAAAAGTCTTGCCAATATGTCTATTTTCTTGTTTTCTTATTTTAAATAGTACTTTATCCTATTATATTTGACTTTATTTGCATATATTTTATTTTGGCATTTTGCTCCTTTTTTTGCAAGAGAGTCTGCTCTGTCATTCTACTTATTTTCACTATAACTTTTAACTTTAATTATTTCTATCCTAATGTTCTTGCTCTTGATTAGACCTACAATGTTCATTATTTATATTGCATTTTTTCTTTTCAGAATTCTTTTCTTTTTTACATTTTGAAGTATTCTATTAATGTTTTTTAATGCTGCAATGCTGTCTGTGAACACTTTTATACTTTTCTCTTTTGGTACTATTAGGATTACTGTCTATATTGCTGCTAACTCTGCTATTGTTGCTAAAAGCCATCTTTTAAGTCCTAATGCAGTTTCCTCCTTTGGCCAATTTTATTTTTTTTTTACTTGTATCCAACTGATATCTATTCTTTTTGTATTGTTTTCTTCTTTCTTCTTGTATAATGCTCTATTAGTATAGAAACTGTATTTTTTTTTGTCTCTCTTCTTGTTTTGTATTAATATCTCTACTAACTAATTTGTAATTATGCTATTTAATTCTTGTTTTTTATTTAATTCTATTTCTAATTTTTCTGTTTGTTTTATTTCTAGTAACTTTATTTTATCTTTTTTTTATTCTTCTACTATTTTATCTTCTAGCAACTGTTCTAACATTGTATTTATTCTATTATTAGCTTTATCTATTAGCAACTCTGATATCACTTTCATGTTGTGGTCTTGTCTTATCTATCTTTTGCACTTGTCTGTTGTCTGTTCTGAACTGCTTTTACAACCTTTGCATATACTTAATTCTGTTGATGTTTTTTCTTTTTTTCTATGTATTAACTAATACTCTGCTAATACTTTTTTCTTCTTTTTCTTAATTACTTTACCCAGTTGCTGGTTATGTTTTGGTCTATGTATGATTCTTTTTTTTTTTCTTCAGTCTTCAAACATCTTTGTTTACTTGATCTTTAATGCTTATGTATTATATCTTTTTACTTTGTAGTGGTCTTGTATTTCTTTGCTCACTTGTATTTTTAATATTTTTTTTTCTATTTGCTAAACTACTTAGCTTTCTTTCCTTTATATAACTGACCTTGAAGACTCTTAAACTGTCTTCATATAATTAGGTTATCTTCTTTCATATCTATAAGTTGGTTCAAGTATAATAATTCTTATTCATTTATTGTGCTACTGCTTGCTATTCATGTTTTTGTTTCTAGCATATCTCTTATCTGTTTATTATGTTTATAAACCTTTCATAAGGGCTTTTCTGCTTTGATGTTTATTTTCATTTTTTTTGCTTTAACTATTGTTTAACAGACTAGGTTGTTTTTCAAAACTTCTTAACTTCTATTTTTCTTTTATTGTCTCAAATGTCTTTTGTTAAGTTTGCTTTTTGGTATTTTTAAGCTATTCTAAGTCTTGTTAGTTCACCCAAACTATCTTGTCTATTAAGTCTTGAAAAAAACTACTTATTTGCTTAGTTATTATTTTTTGACTTAGTGTTTTGCAATTATCTAAGTCTTTGTGCTCAATTATGCAGTTGTTTGATGTTCTTATCATATTGCACTTATGTTTAGCCAAGCATATTAATGATTAATGTATTTTATTAATCATTTTTTCTAACATTTTTGTTAGCTGTAAGAGGTATCTTAGCTTAAAAATTATTACTATATTGTTTATATATACAATTTGGCTCATTGTTATCTTCTTATATCTCAAATCTTTGACTATTTAACTAACTATTTCCTTTACTTTTTTATAAACCAGCACTTCTCTCATTCTGCTATTTAGGCATATTCTTAGTAATCTTACAATTTTGTTTTTGGGTTTTTCTATTATTTTACTATAGCCAAATATAATTTCTCTTTCTTTTTTTCTTGTTCTTGTGTTCATTACTATGAGCTTTGATTTTGATTTATTTATTTTAATGTTATTTGCTTTAAAGAACTCTTCTGTGATGCTTAGAATTCTTTATATCTATTCTTTGCTGTTCATAATCCATATTGTATTATCAGCATATGCAATTACTACTTGTCTATAACTTGTAATATTATTACTGTATGTTTTCTTTGTGATTCTTTGTTCTACTATATAGCTTAATGTTTCATCTTCTTATATTTTTTCTAATAATGAATCATAGAAAAGATATCAAATTAGTAGTGAAATTACCTCTCCTTGGTCTATTTCATCTCTTGCTATTATTTTTTTCATTAAACTATAAGCTGTGATAACTTTAAGTTGCTGTTTATAGAACAGATTGCTTATATATTTTTTTGTTTTTTGCAGGATTTTGACTCTTTTTAAAACCCATTCTAGGCTTTTTAGTAAAACTGAGTCGAATGCTTTTTTCATATCTTGTAACAATATTTATATTTCTTTATTTTTTTCTTGTACTTCTATTATTATTATGTTTAGTATATATATTAGTTGCTCTGTTGAATTATCTGACAGGTCTGTGAAATTTGGTTTTTTGAGTATATTTCTTTCTGTAAACACTCTGGCTAATCTTTTTGTTACTACTTTCATAACAACTTTTCTAAATATCTCAATTAATGCTATTGGTCTAATATTGTTTAAGCAGTAACTTCAGTCTACATTTTTTGGGATTGGATATATTTGCACAATTTTTTACTTCTTTGATATATTTCCTTTTTCCAAAATCAGGTTTGCAAAGTCTCTAAAAATCTTTTGTGATCTCTTTTTTGCATGTTTTATTAATGTATAGCTTATGTCTGATATTCCTAGAGCTATATTCACTTTAAGCTCTCTAAGTATTTGTTTTTATTTATTTTCTTCTATTCTTTCTTCTAGTTTCTTATCTTAGGTCTCATTGATCCAATCATTTAAGTTATATATTCTTTTTTATTCTTCTGCTATTTCTTCAAGTTGGTTTTTCATTTTTGAAATTAGTTTTTAAAATGTGTTGCCAAACTATTTAGAACTGTATTTGGTTCTGATATTAGGTCGACTTCTTCTTTGTCTTGTATTATAAATCTGTCTAGAACAATTTTTTTGTATAGTTTATTTAGTAAATTGGAAATCATTTGATCTTAATCTGTTCTAATTATTTCACATCTTCTGTTTATGTTTTCTTCTATCTGTTTTCTTTGTACTCTTACCCATTTCTCTTTTCTTTTCTTCTTAATTAATCTTTGCCAACCTTTCATATTATCTATTTAGGCTTTTAACTACTGTCTGTATAGTTTTGGCAATGTTGCTTCTAGTTCTTTTTCTATAATTTGGAGTTTGTTGTTTATTTTAACTTCTTTATTTTTTTTACTTCTTGATTTTTTTTACTTCTTGCTTTCTTGATTATTTGTTAAAATTTAGTAATGTTTTTGTGTCTCTTTGTTTTTTTCTAGTTTTGTCTTCTATTTAACTTAGTGTTAAATATTTTCTTTTTTGGAATTGCTTGTTTGCTACTTCAATTATAGCTTCTTCTATTGTATTCCACATTTGGTTCAGTACTTCTGTACTATATTTTTTTATTATATTATCATCTTCTAGCTATTTTAATACTCTTTTTTATTCTAGTTAATTTTGTAGCTCTCTTGTATAATCTTTTTAGTCTTCTTGTTTTGCTTCTTTATATAGATATATTGTTCTTATTTGGTCTTTTTATTTAGTTTCTGTTTTACTACAGTTTGCAATTATATATTCTATTCATATTTCTGTTATTATTATCTTATAATCACTGTTTGTCAAACCTTCTGCTTCTTCAATATTAGCTTTTTGTAAACCTAATGCAAGTGTTTCTGATAGCCAAATATAATCTATTCTTGTTGCAGTTTTCTGATTTGATCATGTGTATACTTCTTTTGTCAGGTACAAGTTTTTATATAAATCTATAAAGTTTTGTTTTCTGAGCCAACTAAATATTGGTAGTTTTTTGTAGTTTAATGTTTGTAAATGTTGTCTGTCTAATATGTTGTTTGCTGTGTGATTAAAATCACCAAGTATAATTATTTCTGTATATCTTTTCTTGTTTGTTACTACCTCTACAATTCTTTGCTAGATTTTCTTACTGATTGATTTGTCATTTGGTAGGATATATACTCCTAATACTACTAATTCTAATTGTTTAAAATATAATCTCATTTTTAATATGTATTCATTGACTCTTTTAATTACTTCTACATGCTTTTTCTACTTTTTATCTATTAGTATATCTATACCTAAACCTTTTTTTTTGTCTATTATTGCACTAGTTTAATATCTCTTATACTGTGTATTATAACTATGCAGTAAAAATTTTTTTTCTTTTTATGTAATGTTTAATTCCATTATTTCTACTATTGTGAGTTCTTCTTTTTCTGCTTATTTTAGAAAGTTTTCTAATTTTTATCCTCTTGTTTTAAGTTCATTGATGTTATGACATGCAATTTTTATTTACTTTTTTCATTGTTTTTATTTTTTTTTCAGATGCTTATGCTTTGTTTTTATATTTTCTAACTTCTTTTTTTCTTTTTTTCTTGTTTTCTCATTATAGCCAAGAGATGAATCTATATTTCTTTCTTCAAAAATTCTTCTTTTATTATGCAAAAACTCTTCAATTTTCTGATCTATGCTTATTAATTCAACTGTGATCTCATTAGAAGCAGTTCACAAAGTCTTCTTCTGTCTTCCATTTTGCCTTGTTTTGTTGTGCTTTGAGTCTCTCTAGTTTTTTAAGGATTTTTTCCAAAAGGTCTTGGTTTCATGTTTGTGGATTTTCTTTTCCTATTGAACATATATGATTCTTCTTTTTATTTTTATTAGACTCTTCTGTGTTTTTTTTTTCTTATTATTCTTAATTTTATATACTTTTGCATCTAAGTCTATGTTTATATCCTGTATAGTTATATGCTTCTTATAATAAGCTTTTTTTTCTTTATTCTGTCTTTTCTTTTTTGTTTTACTTTGCCAAAATAGCAGATAGTTGTTAAATTTTATTGGTTTAGTTTGTGCTGTCTTCATCTTCTTCTTTGATATAAAAGTAATTATTGCAAATTTTCTTTGATTCACATTTCTGTTTATTGATATGTATACTAACTTAGCATCTTTTTTTCTTAAACATTGCAATAGCAGCACTTCAGATGCATTTCCAGGAAGCTTCAGTAACTTTGATATGTATAGACTGTGTTGGTCTTATAAGCTGTAATCTTCATTAGCTTTGAACACTCTTGTTAGTTTATGTGCACTAATTGGCAAGGCCTATAGAATATTTCTTTCTTTTAAACTCTTAGTATGTATTATTGCCAAGGCATTGTATTTGAACCTTTTAATTTATTCTATTTTGGCATCTTTGATATTTTTGCATATGTGTTCTATCTTTTCTGTATTGATATTTGCTAGTAGGTTCCAAATTGTTAGATAGTTTTTTGCCTTCAAATCCTCTTCTGTTTGAAAGCTTTTTGTATTTTTAACTTCTGCTTTTGCTTGGCTTGTATATTTGTATTCATCTTTTTTTCTTTTTCTGTTTTTAACATTTGATTCTTCTATTTTATTATTCTTTTTTGTTTCTCTTTGTCTTGTACTTTTTTCTTTTCTTCTCTTAGTGTTATGCTCCTCTTGCTGTTTTATATTTTGAGTTTTGTTTTTGGTTTCTTCTGATATAAGTTTTAGTTATTCTTTTTTTTCTCTTGATTCTGTCTATTGTCATATCTCTACTATGCTTACAGTCAAAATCTACTTCTATCCAATTATTTCCATTTTTGAATACCTCTTTGACTATTTTAATGTAATGATTTTTTTCTAGGTGCTACTAGATGTACTTTATTTTTTCTTTTTTAGTTTTTTCTAGCAAGACATATATTAGTATATTTGCTTTGAAGAACTTATTCTTATTATATATTTGATTATCTGAGAACCAATGGCTGTGTTTGATTAACTCTATAGGAAATATTGTTTCATTTTCTTTACTGTTTATTTTTTCTTCTTGTTCTGTTATTTCTATATCCATGGTTTCTAATTTTTTCTCTTTGCTTTTTGTTAATATTTCTTTTTTAAATTTCAAATTATTTATAGCTTGACTTGTTTGATATTGTGATATAGCAATGCTAAACCCTTTTATTTGCTTTTTTAGTGTCTTTAATCCTTGCTCTAACTCTTCAAGATTGTTTTTTTTTTTTTGGTTCTGCTTTCTATTGGTAAATTTTTCTGTCTTGTTAGTTTTAACTAAAATTCTTATCTTATCTTTTCTGTTTTTTTTTTGTTATACTTTTTTTTCTTCTTTTATGTTTGTATTATATTTAAATGAGCTGCTTATAGCTTATTGACCTCAGCTTTTCTGCCCACTTGTCAATTATTTCTTCCTTAAGTTAGCTTATTTTTGCTATTCTTAAGACTTCTAATATCTGGTTATATCTAGCAAGTCTTGCAATATAATGTGTTTTGAATTATAAATTGCTAAATCTTTTGCAATATGCTCTATGTTGCTTGGACCTTTTGTTGATGTTTTAAAAACTTGGTCTAATATTTTGCAGTCTACATATCTGTGATTTCTGTCTCTTATATCTTTAATATGCTCTATAATATCATCGTTATATGTTTTGGCTATTAGATGGTTTAGTTTAATTGTTGCTATATCACATGATTATTCTAGTAAACTACTTTACTACACATATTTGTTTGTTTACTTTACTTTTTTTTTGTACTTTTTGTATAACCTAAATTGGTCTTCATAATAGAATCACAGAAATTCTTCAAAATTTCTACAAAAAATTTGTTTTTGTTAAAATTTTTAATCTTTTAAGCTATGTTATTTTTAAGCTTTTCTACTTGTGTTTTTTTTTTTAACTAGGTGTAACTTTTGCTGCTCTTTCTTTTTTGTTAAAGGTCTAAGTATTGTTTTCTAGTAGGTTTTGTAGTTTTTTTGTATTTTGCTTCTTAACAATTTTTGGTCAAAGGATTTACAAGAAAGAGTGATAAGAAAAACTTTTTGAAAGCTGCTTTATATTATATTTATACAGTACAATTAAAAACTATACAACATTACTCAAAAACACAGAACATAATATTAAAAACTTATTTCTCTTTTCTTTATCAATTCATATAACTATTTTCTAGCTTCAACTAATATGCAGTCCAAATTTAAATAGATAAATCCAACTTTTAACTTTTTTATCTTTAACAAAAACCAAACTAATGCTGCTACTTTTAACAAACCTACACTTATTATCTTTTTTTATTAACTTAACTCTAATATTAAAAAAGAATTTATCAAACTTAATATTAAAACCAACCAATTATAAAAAAGCTATTATTTTTATAGTTTTTTCAAAGCTTATTTTAGTGTCACTGCTACAAATAACCAAATTAATAACTATTATCTATAACAAATTATTAATAAAATTACTAGCCAACCTATTAGTACTAAGTACTTGGTCAGAGTACTTATATATTTTTATATTTTTAAAAATAACAAACTCTTTATTTCATTAATTCAAAAAGCTTATAACAAAAAATTCAATTTTAATGCTTAAAGTATTTTATATTCTAAATTTAAATTTTTTTTTTTTTTTTTACTTATGCTAAGACTATAGTTATTAGCAATTATTGCCTTTATTGTATTTTAATTATAATTATATAACTTGTACAAGATAAGTATACAACTAACCATATATACAACTTTTAGTTGTCTATTTTAAGTAGTCTGCCTATATAGCAGGTTCTACACTAGCTATTATACTTGCAATTTACTAGAAGATTACTTATTTAAACACTCTAATTCTTATATTTACATTGACAAATAGTGCACAAATTTCTATACATATAAGTGCTATCTAATCTAACTATAACCTTTCTTTCTGTACATCTGTTAAGCTGTTATATATTTCAGAATATGTCACTTGACTGTAAGGCTTCAGGAGGCCCTCTTGCTAACTAACTACTTATATTTAATCTTTTTTGTTAATAGGCCTCACCCTTGTAGAGTTTACTTAGACTCTATAGGATAATTTTCTTATAATTAGTTAATTACATAAAATTGAATAATGATTCATAATTGGCTAAACATTCAAACATGTAATAATTAACCAATAAAATTTAAAGATTGCATTTATTATTATATAGTTAGGTTTTTAAATAATTTTTTCTTTATTCAAATATCTTTGAGTTTTAAAATTTTTTATATTAATATAATAAAATGTTACTATTCTAAACATTATAGTTCATGTCTTTAAAAAGCTTATTTAACTATTTTTAATAACCCTTTAGCATAAAATTAAAAATATATATATAGATCTTTATTTTTTTAATCTTATAAAAATTACTTTTAAACAATATATTACAACTATAAGTGTCACTTATTTGTACTTTAATATATTAAAAATTTAATTAATAAAGTTTAATTTTTAATAACTTAATTAACTAATAAAAAAGTATAGTAGTAAAAAAGTACAAAACTATATGATTTTACAAAAAATAATATGTTTATTACCTTATTATTATTTTTCTAAATTAAAAAACTGTTTCTAAGCAAAGTATACCTAGGCAAAATAAATCTCAGAATACTCAAAATACTTAAAGTTTCAGTTGTGAAGTGTTTTTTGCATTATTATAAATGACAGTTACATTTTTAGAAAAAAAATTTACTATATTAAAATATAAAAGTACTTTAAACTGTATAAATTCAATTGTATAAAATTAACTAATCACAAAAAAGTTATTCTATAGACTTAGACCTCAGCACCAACTTTATAGCATATTTCTAGTACTTATAATATACTTCTGCTTCCAATCTTAGACTCTTAATTCAGATAGCCCAGTAGAACTATGACCTGTCTCTGATACCTTAGGGTCTGCCTCTTAAGGTTTTTTTTCTCTAGTTTGAGACTTCTGATAGTCTGGTTAGTGGTACTTCTTATCTGAGGTTTTTGCTTATCTAATTTCTTTTATATTAGTATCTGTTTTCTAGATCTAGCCTTTACAGTAGTACTGTTGAAGATTTGTGCTACCTTTCTATTTGGGTTTTTCAAGTAGGCTTTAGTTTCTTAGTTTACAGATTTATATGACTACAAGAACTTATCTTGGGTTTGCACTGCCCAATGCTGGTTTGCATTTATTTGTATAACTCCAATATTGCGCAGATGCCTTATAACTATACTTGTTACCTAAATTTCAAACTATTATAGTTTGGGTTTGTTCATGCTCAAATCCCAAACTCAAGTCCAAATTAATATCTCTAAAACTTTATTAATAATCTTTATTTAAACAAATAATTTATATTCTTATAGTTATATATAATATATTTACAAAATATCAAAATTATTTTATTGATTTGATTTTTTATAAAAGCAAATTGTTTTTTTGAGGTTTGGGATTTGTTCAGATTTTATCAGCAAGTATACCTATGCTCTGCCAGTCATGCTAGTATAATCATATTACAAGTATCTAATTCCAACTAATCAACAAAAAGCCATTGTTGTAATATTAGTTATCTTTAGTAATACTGATATAGCATAGATGGTTTTTTCAAATTTTTACTGTCAGTGAGTTTTGAACTTCTAACCTTCTACTTGAAGGGTTGACAACTTATCTACTTTACTAAGTTGCCACACTTCCTTCTAAATTCAATATTAAATTTAATTTATCTAAAACCAAATTCATTTTTTCTAATCTAAACACTTTTGCTAAATTTAAATTTTTAATACTTAAAGACAATACCGATTTACTTGAAATTCCAAATAATAACATTTTAATGTTTAACTCAAATACCAATAACACAAATTAAAACAATAAATAGAACTTACAACCTAATTATGTTACAACACTTTTACATAATTTTTTTCAATAAATTCTTTTGTAAAACTTATAAATGTAGCTATTACTTTTAAGATAATAATGTCTTTTACAGTTAGTAAACTATTCTTAGAAAAGAATAATATAAGTGAACAGATAGTTAAGTCTATTTATACAGAAGATCAGGTTAATAATAATCAAACCTAATGTACAGGATAGGTTATAGTATTCTGTACAGTTATGCAAATTAAGCATATAGTAAGTGATTCTACAAAAGATAACTTAATTTTCTCAAATACTATTTCATCCAACTCTTTTGAAAAAAATGAACCAGACATCACTTTTTAAATTATATCAAATAATTCTACAATTTTCTAATATTATCTTGTTAACAAAATTGCCATTCAATATAATGTTCAACTTTATATAAACTTTATTAATCTATTAAATAAACCTCTTAATTAGAACAAAATTGATTACTACTATCTTGACTTTTGCTACAATAAGTTTTTTTAATACTACAAACTTTTATTTTTTTCAACATTACAATACACATCAATATTTAATTCATATATCTTTTAATACTTTTCTGCTAACAATTATTTTGAAAAATCAGTTCTATTATCTTTTAAATATACTATAAGTAAAGTTTATATTTATCTATCTCATAAATCTAAATCTTTGTCTAAATATTTTTTTCTATCATTATAGCATTCTATAGCTAACCTTTCAAATTATATATTCTTCTTCAATACATTAATCTTTCTTATATCATTACTTTTAAACAATTTGTATTTATAATATTTAAGAATATAATAAAAATCTCAAACAAGTTTGAAAAGGTTATTGTATCTCTTATTTTCTGAATATTATTAGTATTACAGAAACTAAAATAGCAAAAAACAATGCTATTACTAAATTTCACAGCTTAAAACATTACTTTTACTTTTGGTTTTATACTAATAGTTCTAAAACAAGAACTGCATTTATGATTTACAAACAACTTATATTTTATATATATAACATCTTTACTCTTTTTGGCTATGCTATCACTATTGATCTCTTTTTCAAATACAGTATAATCATAAATTTTAAATTATTTCTACTTATTTATTATATGAAAACTTACAACTAAAACTTCAAATTTAAAATATTATTATTCAATAGATTCAACAAGCAACTAACTAAAACATTCAACCTATAATACTAGTTAACTTTAATATGTTATCTAATAACTTTATCTTTTTATTTATCAAATACAAACTATTACAATTCCTATAATATAATAACATTTATAATCTAGCTAATTATACAAATATCTTCTTTTATACTTAGCATAGCAGTAAACATCACAGTACTATCAATTACATCTGGGCCCACCTTTTTTTACTTAAATACTTCAATTTATTTTACTTGAACAATACAAAAAACTGTACTCAAAGTGATCACAAAATTCTTATATTTTCTTGAACTTTTTCATATGTCTTTATAAACAAAAACAGACACTTAACTCTAACCCAAGAAGAACTTTTAATTATAAAGCAATAAATAAAAAATAATTAAAATTTTTTGCTAATCAAGTTACCCTTAACCTTACTAAAAACAAAACTTCTTTTTTTATTTAAATCTTTAAATTTTTTAAAACCACTTGAAATAAATTCAAACTTGTATTATTAATGCAGTTACTAAATATATTCCTAACAAAAAAACTACAATTTGTAATTTCTAATACTTATTTTTAGCTAAATTTACTTTACTTCACTAAAATTTCAAAAAATTAAACAGTATTACTAGACAAGTAAAAGCTTTTCTAACTAATACAACATCAATACTAATATATCTTAATCATATTATCTCTTATCTTAATTTAACATACCAACTTAATATCTGTTTTATATCTAATTTTTATGAACTTATACCAAGCTAGATTACTAGCACTAAACTAAATAGCAAGCTCTTTACTATATTTATAATATAAAAAACATTAAGCAAATCTAAAAACAGATAATTCAACATATTACTAATTAATGTTTTAAACTTCAAACTAATTTTAAAGCAATAATCAATAACATACTCAATTATCACAAGAATCTTGTAAAAATTAACAATATTAAAACACTAAACGATACTATAACAGACCTTAATTTTATTAAAGAACATATTAAACAATACTTTAATAACTGACTGTTTACAGGAGTGTGGCGACCTAGTGAAGTGGATAGATTGTCAACCCCCAAGTGGCAGGTCTAAGGTTCAATTCCCATAGATGACGAATTTTGAAAATTATACTTATGTTATGGTAACTGTCTCTACCTATTGGTTTGGTTTTAGGCATCTGTAATCTTAGGTACACCAAGTCGGGCCCCACCTGACATTGGGAGCTCAGGGCATCTATGCGAAGTATAATGTTACATGGTACATGTATATAGAGGAATGTAAAACCAGTGTCATATAAGGCTTCAGGCAAACTCATGATAAGTCCCCTGGATGTAGAAGGCAAAGAAACTGAAGAGACGGAAACCTACTTGGAAATCCCAAGTAAAGAGGTAGCACAAACTTTTGATGGTGCCATTGGACTGATGAAAGCCCATGAAACACCTTTATAGGAACTGTCAGATAAACCAGATGACAAAGATGTGTAGAGGAGCATATGACCAACCAGGCTGCCAGAATCACCAGAGGAAAAGGATACATAAGTATACCATACCGGGCTATCTGGATTGGGAGTCTGGGGAGTTAGATAGTTCCGAGTTGTGGCTAGTAGGAGATGATGGAGAAGAAGTCAGAAAGATGGGTACCAGGGTTTAGGTGAACTTTACAAGGGTAATAGCGATTTAAGGGATAACCTTGACTGCAAGTATTGGCCCCGGTCATAGCGTTAAGCCAGGTTAGCAGTAAAAGAGAATATGGCTCGCTCTGGTAGGTTTACCTCGAGGATAAAAATAGTCTAAGGATTATAGTCCTATGGTCGATTGCGAATAGATCCAGGTCTGTGATCTGGTGAAATTAATACTAGAATTAGATCAAAGGGTTTAAATGAAACATCTAAGCAGGGGTGTTAGGTACGGCAACTGGTGGGGAACCCTCAGGTAGACTCCTTAAATAGGTAATATAGAAAAGTTATATGTGTAGCCAGTTGTACACTCGTTTAATAGTTTATTATAGATCTGTCTATATAAAACATATACTCGCTATAAGTATTAATAAAAAGCTCAGACCAAAGAGGTCACCTTAATACTGAAAAAAAAAAATATATATTTTCAATAGCATTCAAAGAAATTAAAAAATGAAAAGCTTTTTGTGCAAAATATTTTAAAGTTATTCCATATCCAAACTGGTTAATATATTACTATGACACTTGGTTAGATAATAACAATAATAAATGAATTGCTCACATAACTTTTTATAAAGCTTGGAGTATTATAAGTGATGATAAAAAAAGCTCAAATGAACTTCATAAAATAGTCAAAAGACTCTTAAAAGAAAAGAAAATAAGTTTCATATATTTCACATATTTTTTTTAAAACAAAGTATATTTGGAGTAGGGCTTTTTTGCCAGACTCTTGTGTTCTTGTTGCTTATATACTAATAAGAGATATCTCACAAGTAGCTGAACTTGAGTGTGTAACTAACGCCTACATACTGGAAGTCACAATAGAGATGTAGTCTCCTGCATCTGGCCATTTCCAAATTTCTTTGAGAAGGTCAACTAACTTTAGAGGAGAAGTTGGTTATATGCCTTCTACAAAAACAAGAAAATTTAGAACTTATAAGGTTATGCTTCCATATAAGCATCCTATATAAGCACATTTTATTTATAAGCACATTATCTTTTGAACCAACTACTATTAAATGTTTAAAATAAAAATCTTTTTATATAAGCACTTTCTAAGCACATTTTTTATATAAACACTTTCTAACACATTTTTATATAAGCATATTCTAAGCACTTCTTCTATATAAGCACATTTTTAAGCATATTTCTATATAAGAACACTTTTTACAGGTCCTGATGTGATTATATGAGAGTGTGACTGTGTTTGTCATGCTTTGCACTTAGCTATTCTAATTTTAATATTATGATTTTTTTCTTTTTCATACAGTCATCTGAAACAAAACTGAGTGAAAATATGGAAAACAGGAACCATACAAATACTCATAATGCTGTAAACAATAAAAAAAGAAAAAAGAATCCTATCTTACAAGCAAGTTCTATAGACTCTAATTCCTTTCACATTGATTCCGAGAATCAACCTGTAAAATCAATTAACGATATAAACGCTTTCAAGCGAACACTATTAAAATTTTTCAAATCGCGATCAAGTTATTCGCTGTTAAGTGCAAATGAAGTGGTATTACAAGTGGTTACGGTGTGGGACCCGGATGAGCCCGGATGGACCCTGACCGCTTGGTGGCCATATCCCAATTAGGAAAAGATCGATCGCATCTGTCGCATTTGTCGCATCCGTCGTATACGACCGAAAGGTCGCATCAGTCGCATCGGTCGCATATGACGGATATGACGGATAGCAGCGATCGGTCAGAATGGGCTTTTAGGAAGCATCAGTCGTATGCATCGCAGAATGTAAATAGAAATAGATAATTATAAATAAAGGCCGAAAGGCCCTTCGGGAAGAACAACTTCCCCTTAGCGAATACATAATACATAATACATTGCTTAAACACTAATAGTAAAATTGCTTGTAAATCGAGTATCTTTATTAAACAATAATTGCCATTGCTATAATATATAATCTGTCCCTAACCGTAAGGTACAAAAAGTGTGTTCGCATATCTTAAATAACCTACCCTGAACCCCTCTACGATTAAGAAAACCCCATCCAAAATCTAGTTAACCACTCGCCAAATCTAACACGCCTCTTTCGACCCTAAAGGTTACACGAGAAATCCGACCGATTAGCGACTGACTCGCCGTTTTACGATTACAACGGAGCTTTTATTGCCAAATAACAGGATTCCGGAATTGTGTTTATTGATGAATAATACCAAACCAAGAGGAGATGTAAGATTCGGATTTGTGGATGTAATTTTTGGATGTATCTTATTCAATAATTGAATTAAAATACGTCAATATCTTAGGTTTAATAGAAGCAATAAAAAACGATTGGAATGTAGCTCCATGTACGAATGATTTAGCAAATTTTGACAAATGTATTGAGAATGAAAATGAAAGTAAAACTTTTGGAAAGAAAATTTATGTTTTGGCCCAAAGAAAATCTTCCAAAAGTTACAACATTAAATCAAATTTTGATATCTGCAGAAGAACAAGTTACGAGATATATGAAAGTAATCGCAAATGGACCAGTACAAAATGGTAAACCGGGTATTGTTGATTCTCGTGCTGTCATAAAACGGCCATCAAATTATAATGGAGTTTTGAACTGTTATGTCATTATGGTCATTGGGTTTCGACGTCTCGTTTTCAGGTCCGTTGGATCACAAAGTACACCTTATAGTATTACTAAAAAATGATAATGCAGCCAATGACGATTTGTAAAAAATAACTTTATCATCCGGATTTAAATTTGGAAATATGTATTTGTCACCGGCGGTGACAGTCACGAACATGTGATCGACCAATCAAATCGTTAGAGTTGTTAATGGGTTGGGTTGGGTTAAGCGACTCCTCAACCCACTCCAGCTTGGGTTGGGCTCACTCCGAAGCCACTCCAGGTTTGCTTAGAGCTGCTCCAGTTCACTCCAGATTTTTAGGCATATCTTTAACCTACTCCAACTTGGGTTGGGCTCACTACAGAGTGGCTCCGGAGTATGCCACTCCATTAACAACCCTACAAATCGTGTAACATAAGCATAATTTTGAGTTATCCCGATTTTTTGAAACTTGCTTCGTTTCATGTTACACCAGATCTTGCAATCTGATTGGTACGATACTGTTACCGCCGGTGACAAATAGATTCGCTCTTTAAATTTAATGTGCCAGTTTCTTGATCTCAAATGTAATAATGCTAAAACTCAATTAGATTATATAATATATATAAGCGTAGAAATGCAATATTTAACAAGTTTAAAAGTTAACACTAGAAATTTTTATTAAAATCTAAGCTTAGAATTATGTGCAGCGGTATAATTCATCTTTGAATTGCTATTTTAGGATCTCTAACAATATTACTACCAATAATCGATAATAGAATATGGTGCAATTCTAACATTTTTATTCTTTTTCTTTTCATTCTGCCATTTATTTAGCCAGTAATCCATCTCTTTCCGACTTTCTTCAGATCTGAAATAAGAATGAACATGAATACAACCAATTTTGGTGTCAATCAATCATTTCGAACTTTAAGTGACATACTCACTCAATGTTTACTGTTGGTATAATTCGACCTATATTCAAAGACATGATGAATGCTGCAAGCTCACGGAAACTGGAATGTTCAGAGTAAGGAACTCCAAATATTTGACAAGTTGGGGAATTATATGATGGAGTTATCAAATCCATAGTATAAGAAGGTGCACTATTCAATATCACATCGGTTGTAGATGATGTCGTAAATGCCCCACAAGTAGAGGGTTTATAGGCCCAACCGGTTGGTCGGAATGCCATGACATGTTTAAACGTTGGTTGCAGATTTTGGAGATAATATATTAATTCCTATACAATTGCTTTCACTCAGTATATTTTTGTTAAATACATTTATATAAATAAAAGGTTATATGTAATTGATATACCTCTGGTTTTATTTTTGTCAAATACATAACATGCACAGAAGCTTCTTGAGGGTTGCCTGTTAAAAGCGCTTCCAACTCAGGGTTTTCTTGACACATAATCATTTTTCGTTTGGCATCTGACACGTAGATTTTAGAGTTTAATGCCTTCGCGATACCTAAAAAAAAAGAAGATAATTACGATATCATTACATTGTGTCTTCTCGTATAATTCGATAAATGTTAACTCACCCCAGAAAACCTTCTCTTTACCAATCAAATAAGTGCCGACAACGATCAGAATTTTACTATCCTGCAAACTAACACATTTCTGTTCAGTTTCATCGATATTCATACTTGTAGTGGATAAATTTGTGTCTAAAATTTCTATAGAATCCTCCTCTTCTTTGTTTAAATCTGAATCTGAATGAGTCAACTCTTCTTTTGGCTTTCCTTTGAACCATTGATCCAATACCATCTGCGATTTATCCTCTTGTTCTTTTATGGTCTTCTTCATGCGCTTCAGAGGAAGTAATTCACCATTCTTAATCACTTCTTTGATCAATTGTATGATAGCATTGACAACCTGTTCCTGAGCTGGAAAGCAATATCGCTCGTTCAAATAAGTAGTGTCAAGATATAAAATATCTATTTGCGGATTATCAGGTTGTGCTATTGCTGAATGAAGCACTTGACGTGGACATGCTCGAAAATCACCAGTATGAAGGTATCGCTTAATTTTACCGTCAGCAAATTTGGTTTTGAATAAAAATAATGCAGATCCCGGACAGCTATATATAAGTTTTCATATAAGTGACATGATGTGAAAAATGTGATAATTGTTAAAGTGTCAAGGAAATGTTCCAACTTACTGGTTTGCATCAATTAATGTGACTGTAGTATTAGTCTTATCAATGGCAACCTCTTCGTTCATGGGCAATTTTCGAACATATTGAGGCTTAACACGTAATTGCTGAATAACTAAATTGCCAGTCACTGTTGAACAATATATAGGCCCATGTGACCATTTTGAGGATAACCCAATATAATGGTCGGAGTGGAAATGACTATTTATGGCAGAATTGATAATAAATAATAATAATATAAATTTATTGAAGTAAAAGCCATTTGCTTATACGTATGAATACCAATTTGTACCTCAGGAAGTAGGCGGTACAATTCGGGATATTTCCATACTTGAATGCATCAACCGTTATGTTCGTATCTGAAAGGGATGAAAATTGAAACACGCGTTACGAAAATAAATAATCCAATTAATTTAATTACCCTGTAATTTCTTGTACCACGGGCATTCTTTCTTCGAATTCGATCTTACAAAGCTGCGGGTACTCTCATCTTTACCAAGAGTTTCATCCTTATATTGAGTGTCATTATCAAAAATGTTATTCCCATTATCGTTATCACACAGAACATTAGAATCACTTTGGCTATTAGAGTCAGCATTTTCCAATTTAAGTATGGTTGTAGCTTCAGATAAATTCCAATATTTTGACGTTATTATGTTGATTGCTTCATTTTCTAATTTTCCTTTTAGAGTACCTTTCATGCGAAAAGGCTATTCAGCCAATTTAATTTATTTGAATTTTATCCAATTATTTTTCATATGTAAAGTTTATTATTACCTTTTCTAATATTTGGACTACAGTTCGATTCCGTTGGACGACTGAAAAAATCAAATAACGTCGCTGAACTAACGGTATTATTCTTTTTTGCGAAATTATTTGTTTTACGATCCTTTGTAAGTAAACCACCATTGCTACTAGCAGAATTTAACGTGTTTACTTTAGGCTGTTCTAATACCCGTCTTTGTAAAACGTTGATTTTATTTGGAGATGCCGGTAACGAGGAAGCTTTATACTTTTTTCCTATATTTTTACTGACTATATTTGGGGATTCCCGTTTGACTGGAGTGCTAGTTATGCTATTCCTTCCGGTAGAACTAGTTGTTAACTCTGCAAGTCGTTCAATAGTTCTAGCATTCCAAATGTCTTTATCCGAATCTTTAAACATCTTATTTTTTAAGTATAAAAGAAATCATTCGCAATTTATTTTATTTAGGATTTTATTTTATAGATCTGCAAATTCGATTAGTTCGCGTTTTCAGGTATTGATTTATGCTTTCGCGTATTACTGATAAACGTTACACGGTATTACGTAATTTATTTCGCGAGACTCAATCTCCGCAAAATAAAATTAAGTTTATAATAAATATTTATGCGCCTCTATTTAAAAGGATTCTGGTAAAATCTTTGTGCCTTGCACGTTTAAAGTATCGCGGACTCTTTCAATCATATATCTTTTTTGTTCTTTACTTTCTCCGAATGTTCATTGATTTTCGGTTCTTTAGGCTTATTAGCACCAATGGAATATAATAAAGTTCCCACAAATACCAAAAGACCTCCGATTACAATCCCGGAATGAAGCTTATTATTAAACAACCATATTGAAATAACAAGAGATGTAAATTTTCGAATATTCAAAACTAGATTTAACGTTAACGCAGTGACTACGGATTGCAGTTTATGAACTCCCGAAATGCACACATACCTAAATGTTTTTTTTTTAAAAAAAAAAAATTAGATTTACAAAAAAAAAAAAAGATTTATAAAAAAAAAGAAATAGATTTATAAAAAAAAAAATAGAAATATTATAAAAAAAAAATTTAGAAAATTTGGAAGGCTTACTGAGTAAGAACATTTATGAAGAGGTAAACCCATGTCCTTGGAAAAGTACAACAAGTCGAAATATTTTGGAATCCATCAGGAATAGGTAATATCTTACTCAGTGGCGTCAACATAGATTCATTGTAAACTTGGATTTGGTCTTTGATATCAGAATAAAACAATAAAAAGAGCGGTAATGCCAAAAAATGCTACCGAAAAATAATCGAATTAGATCGGCAGATTAATTAACTTTATCAGTGGTAGAATTAAAGAAACAAATGGTTCCAACCGTGTAGAATAGCCCTTCACGCCAATCGCTTTGATATTTCTCATATGTAAACTCTTGATATAAACCCATAAAACATGATAATACTAATGTGATTGAAAGTAACGAGATACCAGTCACGTATTCTGGTGTTCCAACAGTGGCATCCCCCTAATATTAGAAATGTTGGAATTAATTTTCCCTATAAATTTCAGGTTAATGCATATTTCATTTCATAATCATCTAACACTAATTATCGGTTAGTACCTCCATACCAACATCGGATGAACTAATAGTTGCAAGAATGACACCAATAGTAACCATCACAACTGCGATAACTTGTTCTATTGAATATCTTATAGACAAAAAAGGGATTAGATTATATATATATTTTATATATATGGAAGTTAAGTGATAATATTTCACACCTTCTTTTTCTTATTGTCCAACCCAATATCATACTGACAATCAATCCACCACTACGAAAAATAATGTGTAAAGGTACGGATATCCTATATCCGAATGCTATATTATTCAACACTGACACCGTAAAAAACATTACTACTTGCAAAAACCAGCGGTATAAGGGAACCCCCCGTTTCTTAAGTTGTGGGACGGACGAAGAAAAATCAAGATTGTAAAGAAAGCCTTCACCGGTAATGAACAAGAATTGTGCTAAAGTGAACAGGTTTCCTATAAAATGAAACGGACCTTTAGGATTATACATTACATAGATATAATGAAAACAATCATTATGCATACCACTTTTTGGAGCATCTCTAATGAATCAAGGTGAGATAGTTAGTTTTTATTTATTATATTGGATAAATAACTTAGAATGATAGATGTCCCGAGCAATTACTAACGCAACTAATCTTTCTAAAGCAATGACATTTGTACAGCAACCACCAAAGATTAAAGCTATGATCGCGAGAATGTCACTCCATGATGCACGACGCTTGTCATGCTCTTCAATCAACATTGTTTTTTGTCTTTTAGAGATGTTCAGAAACAGATTTAAATATAACAAACGATCATTGTAATTTGATTGGTCGATTGAATCTGTATGTAGACTAAATCAGATAAATTTTGTTTTTAAGGCCAATAACCGGTTTCCGAGTCAGAATTGAATCGTTGCACTATAATTTATTTACCTAAATGTTAAATATTAAATGATAAAAAAAATTCTTATAAGCTTATTATTAATCATTCATAATATATATATATCAATTAATAAGCAATCTAAAACTATAAAAACTAGACATAAACCCTAAACTATATCTAAACCCTAACCTAAACTTGTAGTTTCGGATTTCGGTTCCCATCTCTAGTAAAAACCAATTTTCGTATGTAAAATACTAAGCATGAGTGCACCTATCTTTTGGGCTCGAAGGGTCCAAAAATTTCAGGGTCCAACACGAAATCCCGAAAATTAATTTAATTATGGTTACTAATCATCAGCAGACTTTGAACATGCACCAAGAAACGCGAACAAAATTTTTGTTGCGCTAAAAATTACTTTATCAACAGTATATATTGACGCTGTTCAATGAAAAGGGCGAAACCTCTTTAAATCTGGTTAATTTAAAAAAAGACTCCCTCTTTTCTATTGAATGGCACCTATATATAACATCATTTATAAATACCTTCACAATCTTGGCTTAATAGGTTATGCTACTTGTTATAAATCTCTGTTAACATATAATCAATATATAAAATAATATACTGTAATTGGTGCAAAGCAAAGATCAGCTGAAAAGAAGAATAAAAACAATCATTTGGTCTAACAAATCTAGATTTACTTTATTTAAGTCATATAGGTAATTAAAGAATAGTGAAAAATAGAATAAGCATACGTATAGATAAATTGTATTAACTCTACGTACAACGTGTAATTTAGTAAAATTAAACAATTTTAGATTTAAAAATTAGAACAAATCTAATTGTAACAACCTGTTACACACTTATTTGTAACAACTCAATTAGTACAGCTAATAAAAATAATTAAAATTCGTGTAACCCAAACTCTAACTCTACTATTTGCTAATCTGAGGTTGTTACAAAAAATTTTATTCTAAAAATTATATATACAATATGTATATATATATATTGTATATTTGCTTAAATTTAAGATAAAGATCTACTAATAAAATATCTAATCAAATTTAATAAAATATATTTTGGTAAAAATAACTAGTAATGATTATTACCAGAATGTTATATTTCAAAAAATATACTAAGAAACAAAAGTTAGATATGCTATCTACGTAAAAATGTTTAAAACTTTTGAAAACCTTAAAATATAAACTAAAATTCTATTTTTTTTATCTATTTTTATTTATAGAGTTGTAATATATATTAAAAATTTTATAATTAAATAATCATTAAAACTTAAAAAAAAATATAACTTTTTACAAGTTTAATAAAACATCAATAAAAAAAACTTAATAAATTCTTTTTATAAATTTATATATATAAATTTTTTTATGTATATTATTTCAAAAAAGTATTATACAGGGTGTATAAGTTACACAAATTTTTACATTATATGTTGCATTTGCTGTCACATAAATATGATTAATCACTGTTTAAAATGGAACTTGATAATTTTAGTGCTACAAATTATGGTTATGATTACATACTATTACTTAAAAAATAAAATATTTTGCTTATACAAATTTTTATATTATAAATATTCTAAATTGGCCAATTTCTTAAGAAAATTTTTTTGAAAATTACCATTCATCTCAAGACATTATTAATGTTTTTAAAAAAAAACTATTTTATTTTTTTACAAAAATAAATATAAAAAGAAAACATTTATAATCAGTAAATTACAAGTTTGCATAGTTTTAATCATTTTTAAATAGAAGATGATAAACATTATTTTTAAGTAATAAAAAAATATTATCTAGAGCATTACAGCTTTATAAACTAAACTGTCTTTTTTTACTAACTAAACTATTATTTTTATATACAGTTTAAAGTTTTACAACTCTACTAATTAAATTGTTTTTTGTATAGTACTTTATCATTAGATAAAATATAATTTAGGGTCTTACAGTTATATTAACTAAACTGTTTTTTTGTATTTTAGTTTTTTTCTTAGTTTAAAACCTTATAGCTCTATTTACTAAATCTTTTTTTTGCACTTTAGTGATACTAAGTCTTCTAACTCAACAAATTGATAATTTTATCCTTAGAAGTCTGATTTTATTTTGCTTTTTTATTTTTTCTGATATATACTTTGTTTCAGTTATTAATGATTTATCTACTTTATATTTTAAAGTAAGATTATATAAATCATTTTTATATAGTTATATTAAAATTTTTATTTAAATTTGATATATGCCACTAATAAAACTTTTTTATTTTTTAATTAATTAATAAAAAAATTTTATAATTTTATAAATAAAATTATTTATCTATTATTTTTTAGATTGTAGATTAACACAAACAAATTTGCCTGCATTTTTGTATTGTTTAGCTCTAATCTATTTTTTAAAATATTGAAATATATAAATAAAATTTGATATAATAATATTTTAAAATAAGGATTATTTTTTTTGTAATATTTATTTTTAAATTATAAGAAAAAAATTAGATTACTTATAGACTAAAAATATACAATTTTAAAAAATTTTTTGTAAAAAGTTTTTTAGTTTATTTATAATAAACTTTTTAGATTTTAATTTTAAAGCTATAGTTTTTAATATAAGTTTTTAGTTTATATTAAAGATTACAATTTTAATTATTACAAGTTTAGTAATTTATATATAAAAATTAATACATATCTTAAGAGCAAAAATTTTTTTAGATTCAGAAATATATAAAATTTTAGAAAACTTGAAAAATATTTTAATATAAAACTTTAATATTATATAATCTTTAAACTTTAATTAATTAAAAATTTTTTAATAAAGTTAAAAAAGTTTCTTAACAAAGTTTATAAAATAGGTTTTTAAAAATATTTTTTATTTAGAAAGTATATTGCTAAAATTAATTATTAAGTTTTTATTATAAAAATTAATTTTACAAAAATTAATGCAGGCAAATTTGCTTGTATTACAATTTAAGGGATAACTTATTTGCAATGTTTTATTGAATTACAATTTATCTACCTCTATCCTCTTTCACTTATTTAATCAAATGCATGTTTAGGCTATTATCTTAATTTTTACACAATAGCTAACAAATGTACAATTATTATTTCTATTAATATTTTAGCTAAATTTTATAGTCGAGCTAATACATATAACAAAACTTTTAACTTTAATACTAACTATCTTGACCTTATATATTCTAATGGAATTAGACATCCTATTTAAACTCTATATACTTCTAACATTACTATTACAATATACTCAATTCTAAATATTTTTGAACACAGTTTACTTATAAACAAACTTTAGCAAATTACTAATTATAACTTCAACTTATTAGAACTTCACTTTTATACAGATGACTTAGTCAAAACTTGGGTACCTCACAATGCTCAATGAGTATTGGATGGGCTCAAGTTTCAAATAACTTCATACTTTATACCTTTTAAGTAAACTAAATATTGGTCTTGCTTATTCAAGTCAAAGCTTATTGCTATTTTATTAGCTCTTATTACTGCTCCTAGAAACTGTACTATAAACATATATTCAAACTTACAATCTGTAATTTCTAAATATAATAGTCTCTTAAACTCAACAACAATTATATTATATACTCATATGCTATATTTCTCACTATAAAACACACTTATCAATTTCATCAAATCATATAATATTCATATTATCTTTCACAAAGTTACTGCTTATCAAGAAATATAACAATCTTGTTAACCAACTAGCATGTAACTATTACAATCTGTTATACTTTATTTTTACATTTTATAATACTTACAACTTAGCTTATACTTTAATCTTTGAGAATTTCCCTTAGAGTTACCTACTTGTTATAGTATTTGTATAATATGTTATACATATATATATGCATTTTGGATAACACAAAACTATTTTAAAAAATAGCACAAAATCCTTAACCAAGTTAACTAGCAAGTCACCTAGCTTTATATTAACAATAATCAAAAAATCTCAAACTTTTCTTATAGTTTTCAGTCTTCTACTCTTAAATTTTTTAGAATTAAAATCCTATCAGATGAACTTCCTACTCCATATATTTTATATAAACATTATTCTTCATATTCACCTATTTGTTATCAATGCTATCAAATTAGTTCACATCTTCACTGGACAACTTGTTCATCTAAACAACTATTATTTAGTTTTATTGATATCTTATTACAATATACTCTTACTCAAATATACTTAATACTACACCTAATACTATAACTAACTTACACTACCAAATTAAACTACTTCACAGCATGTTTATTTATAATAGATCTGATGTATCATCAATTTTCTCAACTCTAACAGGATTAATACTAAATGAACTTATCGACACTATTGCAAATTTGGTTCTAAAAAAGTTGCTACTACACTTTCTATAAAGTTTTTACTTTATCTTAATCAACAAATCTATCACAAAATTTGAATTCTCTACTGTATTTTAAGATCTACAGCCCAACTTCCTAATTATAATTTATTATTAAATCCTGTTCCTTCTGTATCACACATTCTTTTTTCTAATTCAATTAGTTTCAAAATTAACTTCTGATATATCCAATAGATTAAATATCAAACCAATCCCCTATACATTATTACTAACACCCAAATCTAGATGAGTCTTGGCC
>CAJVQA010000793.1:0-29900 GCA_910591915.1 Cetraspora pellucida
AAGCTTATTAATAATATTAAATCTAATAACTATTATTTTAAACTATACTTTTAGAATTATATATACTATAATATTAAATTTAATAATTATTATTTTAAAGTATATGTTTAAGCTTAATAATAATATTAAATCTAATAACTATTATTCTAAACTATACTTTTAGAATTATATACATTATAATATTAAAGTTTAAAATAAATTTATTAAAGTTTAATTAAATTTTTTTTATCAATTTACAAATTTATAAAAAATATTTAAATTATATAGGCTTTAATTTATAACTTTTTTTTATTATATAAATTATATTTTGTTTATTTAGTAAAAATATTTTTTATATTATTTTATATATAATATAAAATTTTTTTAGAATAAAAAAATTTATAAATAATGATTTGTAAATATAAAAATATAATAATTTTTAAATAAAATATATTTATATAACAAGTTTATAAAATTAATAAATAATATATTTTTAAATAATATAAATATAAAACATATATTAAGAGGTTTATTATATATATATAAATAGATATATAATTTTGAAATTTTAAAAAAATTTATAATTACTAATTTTTTTATATATATATATTATTAATTTTACTATATAAAATTATTAATTTTTTATATAGTAAATTAATTTAAATAGATAATTTTCTTTTTAATATAAGTTTTTTTTATACATAATAATCATAGTTGAAAATTTGCAAATTTATATAACAAGATTACACCAAAATAATTGTGTAGTAATACAAACAAATACTAATTGTAATTGGTTAATTAATAAATATATTAAAAAATTTCAATATTTAATTTTTTTTAAAAAAAATTAATCAACATTGAGATTTTTTTAAACAATATATAATCAAAAATTAATTTGATTTTTTTTTATAAATATATTCTATAAATATTTCAAATATTAAATATATTTAATTGCAAGTTAATATATAAAATTTTGAGTAAATATATTTTAATTCAAATACATCAGGTTGGTATATCACGCTTAATGACACAACCAATATATCAAATTATTTGTGCAATTTTAACAAATAATTCATATTATAGTATACCAAAAATTAGGCTATATCAGGCAGAAGGCATGAGGAAGATAAAGGTTTATTTATTGTATATTATAAGAATTAGGCTACTTTGAGCAGAAGGCGTAAAAAAAATAAAGGTTTATTTATGGTAAGTTATGAGAATTAGGCTACTTTGAGCAGAAGGCGTAAAAAAAATAAAGGTTTATTTATGGTATATTATGAGAATTAGGTCAGTTTGAGCTGAAGGCATAAAAAAACTAAAGGTTTATTAATGATAGTTATTAAGTATAGTATGTTATGTTATGAGACGAACTATAAATAGTGAAAATATATGCAGAGAATATTGCTATAATTATTATAATGTAAAAATTTTGTATTACTATAGCATGTTATAGTTGTAGATAATTATAATTTGTGTTCTATATTTTTTTAAAACATTTCTTGATATATCGAATCAATCACATAACAATTAATAAAAAAGGCATAAGAAAGATAAAAGTTTATTATATCATATCACGATATGAATTATAGATAGTGATAATTATTATAATGTTAAAATAATACCAGATAATGCAAATAATATATTAGGCAACACATGGTCTAACTTTTTTGAACAGAAATTTAAGAAAAAATCTTATGATATATTATTAGCTTGAACAATAATAGATTTAATAAGTTATAGTCTAGAAATCAAAATTTTATAGACAACTTTACAGGAGCGATGTTTAAATATATAGATAATTCTGATATGGATATATGATTGATAATAATCTTTATATACATTTAAAAAATACATTTATTTGTTAATAATCATGTATAATTAAATCGGAATTATCTACATATTTGAATGGTAGCTCCTGTAAAACAAATTAAAAATACTTAATTTATAGTTTATCTAAAAGCTCGTGCAAATAAATTATCGATTTTCAGGAACTAACTATATATATTTTAATGAAATTTCATATGAGTCCTTAAATTTTTGAAATCAACAAGGTATAAAGTAATCAATTGCTCAAATTAGAGATTTTAAAAATAATAATCTAGATTACACAAAACTGTTAAAAAGATTTAGATTATTTATATACTTACTTGAAACCAGATGTTAAATAATCACATAAATTAGATGATTTTTTATCTAAGCATTGTGAACTAAACATTGATCAGTCTGAATTATAATTTATTAATGTGATTTCAAAAATAACTAAAAAAATCGTTTTTTTTTATATAAAGATTGATTAATAAAGACTGATCTCCAATGCTGTGACTTTTTTTTTTACAAATAGTTGAAATAATCTTACAGAAAGTTCATAAAAATAAAAATGGCATCCCATATTGCTTTTTTATTGTTATTACTTCTGTAGGAAGTAATCAATTATGTTCATATGGTATTGCTAAGTATAAGCTTTTTGATCAGATATCACGTACTATTAGATGGAAGTATTTCTTTCCTTCAAATGCAATCCCTCAAGTATTCAATCTTGAAGACATTGTATTTATTTCTAGTAAATATGTTGTTAAAATTCTAAAGAATGTGTAACTATTGCTTATGCTAGCATTATTGATACTGGAAAACCTGATCGTGAATTTGACATAACTGGTGTTCCTATATGTACTCCTCATTGCATGATTTCTGTTAGTGTTAATCGTAATCCAAAAAAAACTAAAGAATTTATTCATTTTAAAGTGGAGTGTGTAGCATATAACTCTGTTACAGGATCAGCTAATATTAAAATGAAGATGATTGCTCTATATGCCTTGCAATCTGTGAGATTTAAACACTTAGACACATCAGAACTTAACATTAAAATAGAAAATATCTATCTTATATCAGAATTCATTAAATTTTCAGATTCAGGTAGAATAATGATAGAAGCTACAGATATTGATTATCAAAAATCTCCAATCTACAATCCTAATGCATTTGAAATTTCTTCTGATAAATGACCAAAGGCTCGCACGATTATAGATATTATCACTAACGATATTGAATCTGTTACACCTAATAATCAATTTTCTACTATTTATGATAATAACACAGCTTCTATGTCAGATACAAAAGTTAGTTCAATGCTTGAAAAAAAAAACTATTTAGATTTAGATGATGAAAATAATGATAAAGAACTACAAAGTGATCATAATGAGGAAAAAGCTATGCTTTCTGATGAACATATAAAGTCATTAGATGAAAATGAGGAACAAGAAGTTGAAGAGCTATCTAGAAAGAGAAAATGAAGCAAGCAGAGTAATAGAATAAATAAGAAGTAAAAAGGAGAGAAAGCAGTGAAGTAATTTAAAAAAAAAAATACTTAGCTCATTTATCACATCTCAATGTACTAAAACGTAAATACATCATTGTTGTTGTAAAATTTATATATAGTAATAAAGATCTGTCAAAGTATACAATTTATTATGAAAGATTTAGTATGCATTACATTATTCATTCATCTAAAAATAAAATATTGTCTGAATAAATTTGAGCATAAATCAAATTGATTTTTTGTAAGCATGAATTTTCATATTAAATTAAAGCACTTAATATAAGAATTTTGATCATATACACATACTTTTAATATAATACATAATAAATCACTATATTCGATTAAATCGTTATATATAAATAAATGCAGCATCGTGTATGTACATATGTATATACGAGACTAATACAGTTTATTGAAGAATATAAAAAGTTTCACAAAGAAGGATGCAAATATGAGCATATTGATGATATCATTAATTACAATATATGCCTTTAGAAGTATTGTAATGCAAACCATTATCAGTTGCTAAATATAGTATACATTGGGAATCAAGATTGGAAAATTACATACATACATATGCTAATGCATACAAGATCAGGTGGTGCGTCTGGTTTAGACACTAAAAAGTCTGGTATCAGACTAATTTAAAACTAGTTCACCCTTATCAAAAATTAGGTAAAAACCGGTCCTACCCTAGTGGTTCAATATGGCATAAAAACAATAAAGAATTTACCAATTTGATTTAAACATACAACTGAAGAACTTAATAATCAGTGAATTTTTAAAATGGAAACATCAAATTTCATTGTAGCTATTATTTAAAAAGTGTTTTTCATGATTCATACTATATTAAATATATTCGATGTATCTATTCATATCATGTGAGACCAGACCAGTTCTGAACTAGTCTTTTTCAGACTCGGTCTAAACCAGTTTCCTAGACAAAATATAATTGTATGACAAAGTGAGGATTCTAGGTTTCAGTAAAACTGCAATAGTCAAGTAACTGTGCAACATAATGCACGAAAGCAAAGAATGAATATGTATGAATACGAAATAATAGCATTATAGTTAGAGATGGAAAAATCGAGAATTTTTCTAATCTACTGCGCAGGATGCACAGCCTGCATGGGCCTGCATTATGGCTAATGCGGGCAAAATTGTTAAATTCTGTGAAATTCTGAAGAATTACAGGCTTTCAGAAAATTCCACCTGTGCAGTGTCCTATCTCTAATTATATTATTATATATATGTTACTATATATTATAATACAAGTCCTTACTAGAAGAAACATCCTTCGACATTTTCCGATCACCAAACTTAGATCAACATGCACAAATAATTTTTTGGATATTATTGATTCCACTGATCTGAAATGTCAAATAGTAATTTTTCGAGTAAAGACTATATATAATTTTCAATACCTGTTTAAATATAATTGCAAAATTTAGAATACGTAGTGATGCTGTTACATGTAAAGACTTGAGACAATGTGATGGTTATGATCACACCAACCAATAAGGGATAAGATTTTGCACCTGCACACTATTTCTCCCACAGGTAAACCATACTCTCCATTTCACTCCGTTTCTGGTAAAATTTTTTAAAAATGTATTCAAATTTTATTAAATTTTTAGAAAATGATTTATTTATTTTAATAAAAAATTATAATATATATTATTATTATTTTTTTTTTTTTTATTAAAGGTCATACTTAGTGGTGATACTTTATTGACTTATATTGGGTTAGTTATTACAACTATATTTACAAAGATAAAAATATAACTAGTTACACATATAACTTTTAGTTACATATTTAAATAGTTCATCTTAAGGTTCTATATTAGATACTGTACTTATAACCTACTAGAAGATTATTTATTTAAACCCTCTAATCATCTGCTCTGTTATTATATAATCCTAACTAACCTCCTATATATACCTAATTGGTATATTATCTAAGCAGTATAGTACTTATCTTTTTTGTACTAATTCTTAGGCAGTTACATATTTCTGAATATATTATCTGTTAATAAGATGCAGGAGACCTCTATAGTTAACTATTTATTCATTTTTAGAATACTAATAAGGATTATCTTTACAGAGTTTATTTAGATCCTGATATTAATTTTATAGCATATCTTTAATACTTTTAGTATACTCCTGTTTTGATCTCAAACTTCTAATTCAGATAGCTTAAAAGAAATATAACCTGTTTTTGGTATATTGAGATTGGCATAATATTCTTTTTCTTTAGTTTGAAATCTGGTAACCTGATTGGTAGTACCTCTTACCTAAGGTTCTTGTCTGCTCAATATCTTCACATTAACATCTATTTCCTAGATCTAGCCTTTACAGTAGTACTGTTAAAAATTCATATTATCTTTTTATTCAAAATTTTCAAGTAGGCTTTAGCTTTTCAGTTCTATAGATTTATATGATTTAAGAACTTATTTTAGGTTTGTATTACCTTGTATTGGTTGCATTTTTCTATGTAACTAGGGTTACACAGATTTCCAGACCTGTCAGTTATACTAGTATAACCATAGTTACAGGTATCCTATCTCAACTGATTGACAGAATGTTATTGTCATAATACTGTCTATACATTACATAAATAATTATCCAAATTTTGCTAATAATAAGTTTTAAACTTACAACTATTTACTTAGGAATATGACAACTTATTTATTTCATTAAGTTGCCACACCCTTATATATTATTTTAAAAAACTATATTTGTATATATCATAAAAGTCTTAGTAGTAAATCCAAATTCTCAGTAATAATGTTTTGATTGGTTGATTATTATATGATTATCATCTGATTTTTATAATAAATTTATAATACTATATCTTTAAATAAACTTATTTCAATAAATTTTAATCTAAATTTAATAATTCTACTATTTTTAAAATCATAAAAATTTGCTTAATAATTTTGGTTTTTTTTTCTTTTTGTTTTTTTTTTAAAAAATTAGATCTTGCTTATATTTTTATTAATAATTTAAAATAGTTACATGTATATATGCTATGACTGAAGCTACACTTGCAGTTAGGGCTAATCATTAAACTGCTAACTATACAGCTACTACTATTTATACAAAACAAATAAATTGAAAATTACATATAAGAATAAAAGCTTAGACTAATTTATCTGTAACCTAGACCTACTAGAGTGGTTAAAGCTTATTTAGATTTGAATATTTAATATATAATTTGATGATATTCTATATTTGATTCATAGAATAGATCAAATATTAATTTTAAAAATTATTTAACTAATAGAAGAACATATATTAAAGTAAGTATATAGTTAATCTAAAAGTCTACAAAGATATAAGCACATAAAGTTTTTATGAAAATATATATATCTAGTTGCTAAGTTAGATAATATTAAGGATTTGTTGATTGGTTAAGATTAAGATTTATTTTGTTATTTTTTCCAGTTAGAGAAATAAATACAATATGTTTTCTATAATTGTTCATATAATTGTTTATTAATATTGAGAAAAATATCAATAATAATTTGGAAGGTAGTTTTATATAATATATTAGAGTTTTGAACTATTGATATAATTGACTTTGGAATAAGTCCTTTGAGAATAAGATTAAGACAAAATATGTTAGATAAAATGTATAAAAGATTAAAAGCTAAGTGATAAAAGATTTTATGAATTAGACCATTTTTTTAATAAATATCAAAATCAAGCAATTTGCTAAAGATGATTTGGTTAGTAGATATTTGAATAATTTGGTTAAACAAAAATGCATTATCATAAGTATACTAGTAAGAATAGGAGTTAACTAAATTATAATAAAAGCAATTTGTATCTGAATATTGGTTTGGATAAATAGTATGAAATAGTTGGTATATTAATAACTTATTAAGAAGAATTTTGATTTTAAAAGATTTTAGTTGATTGAGTCTAAAATTAGTAATATTATATGAAGATTTTGATTGTGATTAAAATAAAGCCAAGTGGATTTCCAGTCAATATTCTGATTAAAGTATAACTACTTACTATTACATTTTTGTAATGCCCATATAGCTAATATGTGGGCTTTACATATTTGTTTAATAAAATATATATAAAAAGTTCTATATAATATTGATTTTATTGAAGAATATGATAAAGATTATAAAGATTTGTATAATTAAATAAAAAAAGTGATGATAATGGATGTTTGGCAAGAGAGTTTGCTTACTTATTAAGATTATTATCTGAATGAATCTGTACTTTATAAAAGATAATTTGTAATTTGTGTGATTTAATAATATTAAAAAGAGTATGTTAAATAGACTATGAATTAAATTTGAATACCTTATTAAGGTGATTTGAATAAAGTTAAAGGTTATTAAATTTGGAAATTACTGATTGAGAATCAGTGAAAATATTGACTACTGAATTGTATGAAGCTGTTAAGATTGCAGTAATAATTAAGAAGAGCTTAGCTTTATATAATAAGAGTCAGAATTGTATTTTAACAGAAAGGAAGTTAATAGTTTGATTATTATTATCAACTTGAATCCAACTAATACCTATTGTGCATTGGTTAGTACCAATATTATTTATTGAGTCATCAGTATAAAAGGATAGTTGTTGGTAAGAGTAGTTAAGTTGAGAGATAAATATAAGTTTATTGATAGTTTTACTAAAATAAAGATTTTAGAAGTAATTAAATTAGAAATAGGAATTATAGATAAAGAAAAAATACAGATTGGATGCTTGACAGCTATAGAACAAATAAGGTTCAAGTAATTTGCATTAAGGTTGAGTTGGTGTTTGGAATTAGTTCTGTTGAAAAAATGTATTAAAATACTTGCAGAAACTTTGACAATACAAATTTGGTTAATTCTGTAAGAATTAAGATAGCATTCTGTATATTATTTGTATTTAATAGAGAGTAGAAGATAAAATTTTGAGTAATTTAAATCTATATTGAAAGTTCAATAAATGATGGGGTAATAGTTAGATGAGAAGAAGTATTTTTATATTTTTCTAATAATAATTTTTTATTGTAATATGAAAATAACCAAAGTTTAGATTTTGTGAGTTTTTTAAATATATTAATAATATAATAGGCATAAGAATTATAACTAGGTAATTGGAAATGTGGTAATATATTTTGGTAATAAGAGTGTACTAGAATTGTGTCTTCTAAATAGGAAAACAAAGGAGTTTTCTTCTTTTAGACAAGTACAAAAGTCTAGATGAAAGATATTTCCAATCTAATAAGATACTATTATCAGCTATGCAAAGTTGTTCAAAATATATAATATTTAATTATCTAAGTTGTTTTTAAAAGGTTAGATATTTAGAATGTTAAGATAAAATTAATTTTAGTAACTGGCCTCTATTACTAATTATATGAAACTATATAATATTAGAATTGGCTAAGATTACTAAGCCAAAATAAATAAAAAGTTGAATAATTTTAAAGTTTAATAAGTGTCTGTTATAACTATCAATAATTAGTTTAGAATGATATAAAATATTAATAAAGAACTATAAGTTATTTTGTAGTTATTAAAGTCTAATTTGAGTTATAATGCCAAGAAGATCAGAGTTGTTAATTTATTAGAAATAATTAAAGATGTAATACTAAAGTTGAATGTCTTATATATTATAAATATTATATAAATATAGATTAAGCACTGTGCAATTTGGTATAGATCTAAAAGATAAAACTTTTGTTTTGTTACTTAAGGTATTTAGATAATATTTAGTTACATGTAATATGAGGAAGAATAGTGTTATGTAATTGATATTTCAAAGTAGGAATGATTACTATATTGATAATATAAGCAATTTGTTTATCAATAATTTTCTTTGTGCTAACAATATTAATAAGATTATAAGCCTCTTCTTTTATTAATTTAATAGCTTAGAATTATTTGTTATTAAGTATAAACCAATCTCCAAGAAACTTGAAGAGTTGATTTTTAAAAATAAAATAAACTAAAGATTCAGAAAACTACTTAGAAGTAGTAGAGGAATTTGTGACTAGAATAGACTTTGTCAGGTTAATCTGGATATTGGTCATTTGATAAAAGGATGTAACAGTTTTAGTTATTAGATTAAGCTTCTCTTTAAACTTTGCAATCCAAAGAGTATCATCTATGTAAGCTAAAACTGATACAAATATTTTTTAAAGTTTGGGTCTAAGATGATTATAAGTTGGTTTTCCAAGATGTAGATAAAGAATAATCTGAAAATTGTGAATTAATTTTTTGAATTAGAGAATTATAATAGATTCTTTAGAATAATAGAGTTATAGTTTCTCTTTAATCTATAACATTTTTAACTGACTAAAAGTTGGTAAAACCAATATTAGATATTATCTAGTTTTAGTAATTAGTAAGAAGGTTGGTAAGTATATTAATGAGAATTTAAGGTATTGATATCTGTTTAAGAGACTTGTAAAAAGTTCTAAATTAACAGAATCATATGCTTTGCTCATGTCTTAAGACAGAAGCCATAATTGTTTGTTGTTACAACTAGCATCTTTGATAATATTGTTAAATATGTATATAAGGATAGATGTGCTGTTGTCAGATAAAGCAATATAGTTATAAGAAGATAGAATAGAATGTTGTGTGAGTATTAAATTAAAATAATTAGTAAGAAGTTTTGTGTATAGTTTCTTAATATGTTCAGCAAAGCTAATAGGTCTTGTATTAGAAAAGTTTCTATCAAAGATAGGTTTTTTAAATATTAGAAAAATATAGCCTTCTTTTTATTGCTTAGGTATGTAAGAAGTTTGGATGTATTAATTAAAAAAAGCAACTATTGTTTGAAAAAAAGTGGAACCAGTCTGTTTAAGCATTTCATAGCTAATTTCAGATGGTCTATATGCTTTGTTATTAGGAAGTTGGTTAAAAGTTCTAGTAATTTTATTAAGTAAAAATTTAGCCAAAACTGAATTATAATAGTCTAAACTAGTGGTAGCTTTTGGTTCATATTTCTTTAACCAGTTAATATTAAATTCATGATCATTAATAGGTCTGTAGGTGGTCCAGTTGTTAAAATAATATTAGATAAGTTTTTTAATTAATTTTGGATCTGTGATAATATTATTTAATGTTTTTATATTATTAAATTTTACTAGATTCTTGTAATGGTTGAGTATGCTGTTGATCATAAGTTTGAAATTGATTTGGAGTTTAAAGCATCTAAGATTGATATACTAATTTATTTGTTCTCGGATTTGTTTAATGTTTTCTATATTTTGGGTATGGTAAAAAGCTTGTCATTCAGTATTAGTATTAGTAATTCAGCTTGGTATAAGCTCATAAGAGTTGGGTATAAAAGGTATATTAAAATAATGTATTGAATTAAAATAGTATGTAGTAGGATTGAGATGTATAGATATAGGTAATAAGTTAGTTAAAAAGGCTTTAACTTGTCTAATAATGTTATTGAGTTTTTTAAGATTTAGGTAAAGTAAAGTAGCTTTAGCTGAAAATGAGTATTAAAAGTTGCAAATTGTTATTTTTTTGTTAGAAATGCATTTAGTAGCAGCATTAATAATACTAATTTGAATTTTGTGCCAGGTAGTTTCAAGAGATTCAAAAGTTTAAATAAAAAGAAGTGTTTTGTTTGTAGTAAGATTAAAAGAAACTTGGTTAGCAAAAATTTCCTATTGCTCTTTGTTCATTGCTTTGTAGTTAAAAGTTCTGTATTTGGTTCTAGTTGAATATTTGTTTTTGCCTGTAAGGGCATAAAAAAATGTCCAAGAGGATATAAGAATTTTGTAATCACTTTGGATGTAATTTTCTGCATCATTCAAGTAAAATAAATTAAGATATTTGAATAAAGGAAGGTAGGCCCAAATATAGTTGATAGTACTGTAATGTCTACTACTATGCCAGATATAAAAAAAGGTTTTATATAATCTGCTAGATTATAAATATTATTTTGTATTTGATAGTTAAGGAGGTAGAGTTGTTAGGTGGTACATTAAAGTTACCTAGTATTATAAGTAGGATGTTTCAGTTAGTAGCTTCTTGAATTCATTAAATAACAGTATTTTGAATTTGAAGTCTTAATTGTAAGTTTTTACATAGTAGATATATAGAGATAATTCAGAATTTGTGATCATGTTTGAAGAAAAGTTCTATAGCAATAGCATAGCTAAAAAGAGTAAAAATATTATGTATATATAGTGTGAGGTGTTATGAATCATAAGTACAGTTTTTGCTTTGGAACTATTAGTATATGACCAGTAATAGGAATAGTGTTTTGAGTTATGAAATTTGGTAATAGTATTATCTTTTGTTATTTTAGTTTCTGTAATATTGATAATATTTAAAAAATGAGTGATACAATAATTTTTCCAAACTTGCAGTTTAAGATTTTTATTGTATTTTCAAACATTGTAAGTGTAGATTGTGAGATTTAGAGGTAAGATATTAGGGTTTCTAAATTGTATTAAATTACTAAAGATAGAATCTAAAGATGCTACTATAGAAAAAACTGATATTAATGTGTTTAATTTTAGCTGAATGTTTGAATAATATCAAATAACTTGAATTAGTAAAATAAAGTAATTAGATAATAGTTTAGCTTTTAATGAAAAATAAATATAAGCTTTGCTATAATCATTTTTAATAGAAATAATTAATGTATAGCCACAAGCATTATTAAATAAATAGCCAAAGTTGTGAATATGTTATGAGAAAGAAATAATAGCTTGTAGATGAGAAAGCAGTAGTAGATGATTGTAGAATAGAAATTTGTTGTAGCAGATATTAAGTTGAATATTATTATAGCATTGTATAGCCATAGTAGTTTCATTATGACCTTCTAAAATAGTTCCTACTAGTTAAGAGTAAGAGTAGTTTATATTATTTTCTTTTATAATTAAATTCATATTTAGTATATTATTGTTTATTAAAGAAAATTTGAAAGGAATAAATATGGATAGATAATAAATATAGTTTGATAGTTGTGAAAAAAAATATTTAGGTAAAGATTGAGATTTGTATGATAGATATATATAGCATTCAGTATAATCAATTTTGATTAATATTGTAAGTGCATAGTTGAAATTGTTTAGTTATAAATAGTTATAATAATAAATGTGTTTTAAAAAGAAACTAAGTGTTTGAGAATATGAAAGTAGAGGTAAGATTAAACATGCTAACTACAGGTTATAGCATAAGTTTGAATCATATAGTGTATTGTACAATGAGTCTTGTAGTTCTTTCTTAATATAAAATAATGAAATAGAGTTTAAAGAAGTAAAGAGTTCTTCTGTAGATTCACTTACTGTATACTCGGCTTGCACAGCTGCACAGAATACTATAGCCTATTCTATATATTGGGTCTGACTATTATTAACCTGGTCTTCTGCATAAATTGACTTAACTACCCATCTACTTATATCATTCTCTTTTAAGAATGGTCTACTAAATATAAAGAACATTATTATCTTAGAAGTGGTGGCTGCATTTATATGCTCTACAAAAGAGTTTATTAAAAAAGATTATGAGAGAGTATTGTAATATAGTCAGGTTATAAATTTTGTTATGAGTTTTGTTCTGTATTTTGGTCAGTGTTTTCAGTATTTATTTAGATATAATAATGTTATTATCAGAAAGCTTAGATGGGTTATTATTTTCTTGAATAATAAAGATATTGGTTTAGTTATAGTGTTTAAATCAGAAAATATAGATTTAGCTTTGGGTATATTAAATTTGATATTAAACTTAGAATGTAAAATTTGTTGAGCTTCAGAGTAGAATCTTTTGTTGTAAGTTTTTCTAATTAAAGAAATAAGAAGTTTGTTATTTTTAAGAATATAGAAATATGTAAGTACTCTAGCTAAGTATTTAGTACTAGTAGGTTTGCTAGTGATTTTGTTAATAATTTATTGTAGATGATAGTTGTTAATTTAGTCATTATTGGCAGTAGCACTAAGATAAGCTTTGAAAAAACTATAAAAATAATATCTTTCATATGCTTGATTAGTTTCATTATTGTTGAGTTTAGTAAATTTTTTTTTAGTATTAGAGACAAGTTGGTGAAAAAAGGTGATGAGTGTAGGTTTATTAAAAGTAGCTGCCTTAGGCTGGTCTTTATTAAATATAGGGAAGTCAGAAGTAGGATATATCTATTTAGGTTTGGGCTATGTATTAGTTGAAGTTAGAAAATGATTATATAAGTTAGTAAAAAAAAGAGAAAATAATTTTTAATATTATATTCTGTATCTTTAGATAGTATTGTACAGTTTTCAACTGTACAAGTATGAATATAGTATAGAGCTGCTTTGAAACATAATTTAGAGTGCTCTTGTAAGGAGTCAATAGAGATAATATTAAATTCAAAAAATAAAAGAGCTTTGCATATATTAGATAATTTGAGAGCAATTTGGTATTTGATATAGTTAAATGTTTTTTTCTGATTGATGTTATAAAATTGTTATTTATAAATATTAAAAAATTTTTCAAATAATAATGGTGATCCTAATGTAGTGTTTGAGTTATCATCCTTCAAATTGCAGGTCTAAGGTTCAAATCCCACCTATGATGAAATTTGGAACTTATATCTACATTATGATAACTGTCTTCTGTCGATCGGTTGGCCTCATGTGCTGTTATCCAGGTACACCAAGTTAGGTCCTACTAACATTGGGAGCTCAGGCATCTATACTAAATGTAATATTACATATACATAGAGGAATGTATAACCAGTGTTGCACAAGACTTCAGTGCAAACCCATAATAAGACTATTGTGCATAAAAGACTAAGGAACCAAGGTAATGGAAACCCACTTGGAAATTTCTGAGTAAAGAGGTAGCATGAACTTTCAATAGTACCATTAGATCAGTTGAAGCCCACAAAACATCTTTATAGAAACCAAAGGTTAAAACTGAATGTCAAATATGTGTAGAGGAGCATATAATCAACCAGGCCACCAGACTTACTAGAGAAAAAGAATACAAAGTATACTATACTAGGCTATTTGAATTGGTAGTCTGGAATGAGACTGATGGTTCTGAGTTGCAGCTAGTAAGGGATGATGGAAAAAATGCTAAGAAGATAAATACTGGGGTTCTAGTGAACTTTACAAGAGTAGAAATAGTATAATGTAGTGGTTAAATAAGTAATCCCTATAACTGCAAGTGTTAGATAACTATAGCATGTTGCATAAAACTAGATTTATATGTGTAGGATATAAAGGCTCTAGTAAGTTTTCTGTCAAGAATAAACTAGTTTTAAGGGTAACAACAAGAATTAGGAACTTGGATAGATATAGCTTTGAGATGTTCTTGTAATACAAGAAGGACTGCATATGCAGAGGGTTTAAATAGGCAAGACCTTTAGTTAGCTTGCAGGTATGACAACTAGTATAGAACTTATATAGCAATATGTAAGTGGACTACTTAAATTAGACACCAAAAATGCATGTGTGGCTAGTTGTAACCTCTAATATAAGGTGAGCCCCTGGTGGCATGCCATGTCCTAATATATTGAATAAAAATGTTGCATCCCCAAGATAAAGACTTTAACTACAAAAAAAAAAAAAATTTCAAATTAGACTTTAAATTCTGATAGATAATTTTTTAAAGATAAAATTTAAAAGGTTTGAAAAAATCTTTTTTTATAAATACTAAGAAAAATGGTAATATTAAATATATTATCATTTTGAATTTTAAAGAATGGTTGATTAATATTGTCTTTACTGAAGTTAAAATATAATTTAAAGTAGATAAAATAAAGTTTAAGTTTTCATAATACTTTTTTGTATAAATAGTTTTATATTTGTCATAAAGAATAAGATGTCAGTAAGCTAAATTAAGGGTTACTTGTTTATAATTAGTAGTAGTATATGGAGGAATAGAGTTTTAAGAAGCAATGATTTTTAAATAGTTCAATTAAGTAAATAGAGTTGTAATAAATTCTTTAAGAAGAAAGATAAAGATGAAATAGATTAATTCAAATAAGATAGATATTAATTTGTCAATTAAAGAGTTTGCTTCATAGATGTGATTGGTTAAGAATTTAGGTCTTTTGTCTACTAAACTTTTAATTAAATATTTATAATTAAGTTTTGATTTAGGACTTGTATTAGATGCTAGTTAAATAATTTTTTCTGAATAGATGTCAATAAGATGTAGTTTAATGAAAATGAATAGTTGTTAGGCAATTGAATTATTGAGTTTGGTATTGTTTTTTATAGTGTTATTTACTGAATATTCTTTAAACCAGTTGAGATCATTGCTAGTATCTCTTTGAGTTTCTTTTTTCTTTTGTTTTTGTTGTTTGGAATGCTATTTTTTTTGTTTTTCTTTAAAAGAAAGGATTTGAAAAGTTGAATTTTTTTATTAGATTTCATTTGTTGGATTTTAATAAGAGTAAGAATTAGTTTTTGTTTAAGAGTAAGAGAAGAAATAATTTGTTTTTCAGATTTAGAAGAGGAAGTTTGGGTGTTTAAGCTAATTAGTTTGGATTTGATTAAGGCTATAACTATTTGCTATTGGAATATAAGAGAAAAGGTTTGTGCCAAAGGTTTAAGTTTAATATTCAATAAACCTGAAACACAAAGTTTATGAATTAGGTTTTAGTTAAAGATTGTGCAAATTGCATAATCAGAAGCATGGTTATATTGTTCTATAATTATACAAGAAATATTTTTAGTTTTTCATATAAGATATATATAGTAGTGTTAAGAGTGTATAACAATTGCAGAAGGTGTAGAATCTTTTGAAAACTAGAAAATAGCATATGAGGTTTGGAAGAAGATAGATCAAATTGTTGTTGTTTCAAAGTAGATGATTAAAATAGTTTATCAAAAAATTTTCTAAAACAGTTAACAGAGATAATAGAAGAAGTTTGAATCATAAATTGTCTAAGAGAAATAGAGTAAGAAATTTTATAAAACTGGAAAATAAAGCCAGTATAATATATTTCACAAAGGCATTTGACAATAAAAGATTGTTGAGAGACTTTAAAATAATGATGTTTTTTAGCAATATTACAATTAATTGAATTAACATCTGCCAAAAGTATACATAGAAGTTGAGGTTTTCCTTCAATCATTTCTATACTATGGTAATCTTTATATTTACCATGATAGTAATCAATATCATAGGAGTCAGAATTTTTAGAGACTAAAGTAGGCTTATTTAAGGCTTAAGAATTAAAAACAGAATAGATAATAGAGAACTTGGATGTAAAAGGTTCTGAAAGATATAAGAAATGACAATTAAAAAGATATAACAATTAAAAAGATGTGACAAATAAAGAATATAATGAGTAAGGGGTGTGAAAAATAAAAAAATATGACAAATAAGTAGCATAGGTGTGCAGGCTAAGTGGTTACAATAATTGATATTGAACAAATTTTTGTATTAGTTAATTGAACTAAAAATAAAAAAAATTAAAATTTGTATTAAATTAATTAATAATATAACTTTTGGTAATGATTTATAGGTGCTAGGCATCCTAGAATACAAGAGCCCTCAAAAAAAGAAAAAATTTTTTGCAAAAAAAGAATAAAGTTTTATAAAGAAGTTTTAAAGATTTTTTGAATAAAACCTTTAATATTGATTCAATATTGATGTATAATATATCAAAATGAAGCTCTAAGTGAGCTCTGTCTTTTTGTTTAAGATAGCAATTAAGGTTAGCTTAATAATTATTAAAAAAAAAAACTAAAAAAAAAATATTTTGCAATTTAATAAATATATCTTATTGTACAGAAGTTTGAAAGATATGATACTAGGCTGCTATATGTAAAATATAATTGTAAACAATTTTAAATTTTTTTTTAGTATTAAGGCAAGGCCTTGCTTGTATCTTTATTGATAGTTTAATAATTAGTAGCTATGTGAAGCTGCTATGTACAAAAAGTAATTATCTATATAAATGCTATAGCTAAAACCAACATTTGCAATTAGAGCTAAACCATTAAACTGCTAACTATATAGCTATTTTAAGTACAAATAAAAAAAAACTACATTCAAGAATAAAAGCGCAGATATATTTATCTGTGACCTAAATCTACTAGAGTGGTCAAGACTTATCTAGATTTGTAAGTTTAGAATATGATTATAAAAAATATTGTATTTAATCCAAAGAATTGTCTAGACATTGATTTTATAGATAGCATAACTAATAGGTAAACATGTATTAGAGTTGGAGTATAATTGGTCAGGTAGCCAATATAGACAAAAATAAGTATAATTTTTGTAATTAGAGTTTCTTTTGTTATTTTGATTTAATTGAAATGAGGGTCTGGCATAAGATGGTTTAAGTCCTTGTTGATTTCAGTTAGCAAAGTCTATACAATATGGTTTTCATATTTGTTCGTAAGAAAGTTCATTAACTTTAGGCAAAATAGCAATAATTGTTTGTAAGGCTAGTTTGTATAAGATGTTAAAGTTTTGTATAATCTTAATTAGAGATTTAGAGATAAGTTCTTTAAGTGTGATATTAAGATAATATTGATTGGTTTGATAAGGTATAGGATAAAAGGCATAGTGGTTACTGATTTTATGAATAAGTTCTTTTTGTTGGTTTATAGATAAATCAAGGTCTGTATGATTAATATATTTGAATATGCTTGTTTGAATAATATTGAAGATAAGTAATGGATTTGAGCATATATGCCAATGGGTTGGAGAATTAGCAAGATTGCAGTTAAAACAGTTAGTATTGTAAGATGTGTATAGGTAAGTTTTGTGAAAGTGAAAATGGGTAAAGAGTTTATTTAATAAGATTTTATTTTGAAAGATTTAAGGTGATTGAGTTTAAAATTAGTGATATTATAAGTTGGTTTTTGGTTATGGTTAAAAAATAACCAAGTTGATCTTCAATTAATTTGAGAGACCAAGGCTTTCTATTCTGTATTACATTTTTGAAAAGACTATATTGCTAAAATGTAGGCTCTGCAGATATTTTTGGTAAAGCTTTTAGTTAGATGTTTGATAAAATGTTGATTTCAAAAAATTATATGATATAGATTATAGATGCTTGTGTAGTTAAAGTATAATGCAGGTGATGAATTATATTGTTTTGCTAATAAGTTAGCTAAATTATTAAGAATGTTATCAAAGTGGGTTTGTACTTTGTGAAAATTAATTTGGTACTTATAAGATTTAATAATATTAAGCAGAGTGTGTCATATAGGCCATGAGCTAATTTGAAAAGCTTGTTAAGGTTTGAAAGAAAAATATATATTTTTGAATATTTAGTAATTATAGACTGAGAATCAGTGAAGATATTGATTATTGAGTTGCAAGAGGTAATTGAAACAGCTGAAAGAATTGACATTAGTTCAGCTTTATAAGAAGATGACCAGTAATGGATTTTAGCTAAGAATTTGTGAATTATTTGGTTGAAATCATTAACTTGTATCTATCCAATACCCATTGTACATTGGTCTGTACTAATATTAATTACAGAGCTATTAGTATAGAAGTTAAATGTATTTTGTTCTGTATTGGTAAAAAAATATTGTTTGAGTATATGTGTGACTTCTTCTTGCTCAAAAATTTCTAATATAG
This sequence comes from Cetraspora pellucida, assembly GCA_910591915.1. Classification (NCBI taxonomy): domain Eukaryota; kingdom Fungi; phylum Glomeromycota; class Glomeromycetes; order Diversisporales; family Gigasporaceae; genus Cetraspora; species Cetraspora pellucida. The sequence goes on from CAJVQA010000793.1 coordinate 18,811, forward strand.
AAGAGTCAAAGATATAGATAATAGAAACAGAAGGTAGAAATAATGAATATTTAATTGCAGTTGAATGAATCAGATCAATATAATTTGCATTAAAGTTAAGAGTATTAGAAGAAACTCTTTCAAGAAATTGAATAGAAATTATTGATAATACATTAAATGTATAGCAATTTGCAACACTATGAGAGTTGAGGTAGCAACCTGTATAAGCTAAGCATTAAATTAATAAAAAGGGGTAGTAAGTAAAGAGTTCTGTATTAATATTTGTTTTTCAGTATATAATAGAGATTTAGTTGTCATTTTTAAAATATCTGCAAATTTTGCCAATAATAATAATATTATTATTGTATATTAGTAACCAGGATTTAAGTTTTTTTGAGATGTGTTGAGAGTTGTCTGCAAAATGGTTGTGTCTGGTTTGTTGATATTGTAGAAATAGTGTTTTAAAGCTGTTGTTAGTTGTTACAATATTTTCTAAACATGTAAACCAAGATGGTTTATGTTTTTAGGTAACTGTACTAAGTGAGTTAAGAAATGATTCCATTGGAGTAGGGTAGTATTGTCTGCAGTACAGAGTTGTTCAAAATACAAGATATTAAGTTTTCTAAGTTGTTTTTTGAAGATAGTATATTAGGAATAAAAAGATATGATTGGTTTAAGTGATTGAAAGTTGTATTGTATAGTATTAGGCCAAGATACACTATTATTAGCTGTTATAAACATGTTAATATGTATAAAAAGTTGAATAATTTTAAAGTTTAAAGTATATCTGTTAGGTCCATCAATATTAGATTAGAGGTGTTGTGATATATTTGTAGTTGATCAGAGATTATTTTGTAATTGTTATAGTCAAATGCATGTAGAAGTTTCTAGTAAATCAGGATTGTTAATTCATAATATAAAGTTAGATATATGTTATTGAAGCTGAATGTCCCAGATATTGTGTATATTATATAAAAAATAGGTTAAGCATAGTGCTGTTTGGAATAGAACAGGCTAGATAAGATTTATGTTTGGTTATAGTTAAATATTTAATTGGAATTTTGTTGCATACAGATGAAGAAAAACTATATTGTGCATTCAGTATTCTAAAATAGAAATAATAACTATGTTAATAATATAAATTATTTGTTTATCTGTGATTTTTTTAGTACTAGCAATGTTTATAAGTTGGAATAATTCTTCTTAAATTAGTTTAATTTGTGCAGTTTGTTTGTTGCTAAGTGTAAACCAGCAGCCAAGAAATTTAAAAGGTTGGTTAGCTGAAATAGATATAAGTATAAAATTAAAGAATTGAGTAGTAGTTTGGGGTTGATTTGATATAAAGATAAATTTGAAGAAGTTGATTTGAATATTGGCCATTTAGTAAAAAGATGTTGCAATTTAAAGCATTTTTTTAAGTTCTAATTTAGATTGAGATATTCAAAGTGTATCATCTATATAGGCTAGAACAGAAGTAGATGTATTAAGGCTTTGAGTTTTAAGTGAAGAAAGGCTAGTTGCCATGTTATTGATAATGAATAATCTTTATGCTGTAATGTGACTTTGTGAATAAGTGGGTCATAATATATCTGCCAAAAAGAGGAGTAATAGTTTCACCTTGGTCTATTCTATTTTTAGCTGAATAAAAATTAATAAGACCAAAGTTTGTAATTACTTTGTTTTGGCAGTCTGTAAGTAGATTAATAAGTATATTAATCAGTTTGGATGGCATATTAATATGATTAAGAGCTTTTTCAAATAAGCTTTGCTTATGTTCTAGAATATAAGCCAAAGTTTCTTGGAATTGCAACATGCATCTTCGATAATATTGTTAAGTATATGAATAGGGATGGCAGTACTATTGCCTGGAAGGGCAATATAGTTGTAGGGTGAAAGTATATTGAATTTTGTAAAAGTATTGTTTAAGCAATTTGTAAACAGTTTGGTATATAGTTTTTTAGTATGCTCAAGAAGACTAAAAGTTTTGTGTTGGTAAGATTATCATCAAAGATTGGTTTTTTGAAGATTGAAAAGATTTTACCTTTTTTCTATTGTTTTTGTATATGATTTGTAGAGATACATCTATTAAAAAAAGCAGTAATTGTTTGAAGAAATGATAAGCCTGCATGTTTGAGCATTTTATAGCTAATGTCTGAAGAGCCATAAGCTTTATTGTTTGAAATTGAGTTAATGTTAAATTGACTTTATCAGTAGTAAATTCAAAAAGAGTGTTGTTATATCATTCAGGATTTATGTCTAGTTTGGGGTTGTATTTATTTTGCCAGTTGGATTCATATATTTGTTGGTTAATACATCTGATATGATGTTCATTAATCAAAGTGTTGTTGGATATAAAGTTTAATATTAGGTACATTAGTAATAAGATCATTGTTTGTTCTGATGTTATTGAATTAGACATGATCTTTGTATTGGTTAAGAATACTATTAATCATTGAGGTGGGGTTTGTTTGTAATTTATTACATCTTTTAATAATATTGTTATTAATTTGTTATTTAATCTCTTTGATATTTTCTATGTTATGAGTATGGTATAATATTTTTTATTCATTTTTGACTAAGCCTAACTAGTTCATTAAGGGTATAGATCCCATAGCTTAGCAGTTAAGCTCCCATATCATTTATAGTCAAGGTCAATAGTTTAAGTCTGACTGGAGGCAAAATTGAAAAGATTTTAGCTTTTGTAACCTAATAAGGAGCCTGTAATTAAATGCGAAGCCCTGTGGTTAAGTTCAAGTGCAGTACAATGATGGAAATAGAAATTTTCAGAAGGAGACCCAATCATAGAGTGCAGTCACTATGTGTAACAAGCAGTTGTTACAGAAGGTTATGGTTATGGAAAGATTGTGCATATAAGTCCTTTAGGCTAGGGTAGCACCAACATTCTTATATCTCCTAATATAGGCAGTACCAACATCCCTGCACCCAACTTGTAAGGTACTTGCTTAGAAGAATAATCAATGGATTGTGCAAATAAGTCTTAATTAAAATTCAAGAAGAAGATTTGATTAGAAGAATATTTTAAAAGTAACCAAGACTAGAATAATGAGAGAAGTGGTGAACATGAGGATGGACTGTGATAAAGGATTGGTCAAACCAAAATTGGAAGCACCTCTGGCACAGCTAAATAATCTAACTATAGAAGAAAAAAATCTTGAAGGTTGGCATATAACTTCCTTGTGCAATGTAAAAGTACCAAATTGGGTTTCTGGTCATACCTATATAGAAGTCTATAACAAACAAGACTAGAATCAACCAACTAATGTGAGATAAGATCTACAAAGTAGTATGGCATTACTGGGGTTGGTGTAACTTCCTGGGGCATAATCAGAATTGTTCTGCAAGTATTATCGAATAAACTGGGAGCTTGCTATATATGGTAGTATAATATCACTGGAGTCAAAGAATCTTCCTGGGTATAATCAGAATTGTTCTATTTGTAAGCACAACAAGTCTCAGTCTCTACCATAGAAGAGAGCACCATGTTGAAGATTAAATGCAGCATTGAGTTACTGTATAATATTAAGACCTAGAGCATCTGCAGGAATGGCGGCAGCAGATCTGACTTGAGATACAAATTGGTCAAAAGACCAATGGCAGCAGCTGATCTGGCTTGAAATACAGGTTCTTTGCAGATTATGAATTATTGTCAGAACACCTTAGAGGAATTAATAACAGGTATACCAAAGATGGGAAGATCATAAGGATAAACATACCCAAGTAGGACCAATTTGAAAGTAGTATAGTGACAAAAAGGTAAGAAATGTGGGGAACAAGATAATACTAGATATAGTTAGATTAAGAGGCAGAAGAAACAAGATCAGGTAAAACATGTGAGTAGGATATATGTGTATGATTTATAGAAAACAGTACTCCTGGCATTTGAGATACTGTATTAAGTTCAGTAGGTATCCTTGTCTGTGTAGTGGTTTAATGGTATGCTTTGACTGCAAGTGGTTATTAAAATAACTGCATGCAGGCATATGGTAGACATGCACTTAGATGCCATATGGGTAACCAAGTAAAGTCAGTGGTATAAAATTAGATAGTATATAGTACTAGTAATAATTGATCCTAAAAAATATAACTATAAAATTTGTACTATATCAAATTAAAGCTAATAAACCAACTGGTATTGTTGCCAAAATAAAATAAAATAAAATAAAAAAAAAAAAAAACCAGTTTGTTAATAGATTATATTTAGTTAGTAGTAATGGAATATTGAGATTACAAAATGTATAAATATAGATAATGAGTGGTTATAATGAAATAGAATAGGTGTTGAGTATTAAAGTACATGTTTGGTTTGTCAAATGATATTGCCAAGTTTTTTGAGGTAATGGTATAATTTTGAAGCTTTTGTAGAAAAAATATATTAGAAATTTCTAACTATAAATTTTTTGTTAGTAATAGTTGAAGAGCTGCAGTAATAATACTGTTTTGAATTTTGTGCTATATAGATTCCAAGGATTCTGAGGTTTGTATATTGAGTGGTATTTGATTAGTAGTTAAATTTAATATTACTTGATCTAAAAAATGTTGCCATTGTTCATTATTCATGTTTTTGTATAAGAATGTTTTTTATTAAGTTTTGGTTAAATAATGGGTTTGTCTAAGTATGTATAGAGAAAAGACCAATTGGAAATGAAAATTTTGTGATCACTTTGAGTACTAGTATCAGGAACTTTAACAGCAAAGGAGTTAAGATAAAAAAGAAAAGGTTGGTTAGCCCAGATATAGTCAATACTATTACTATATCTGCTGCTTTGCCAAGTAGGTGTAGAAAATTGTGTGTGACTAGCTAAGTTATATAAATTATTATATTGAAGAAAGTGGAATAGTTTGTATTTAATTAAAGAGATTGGGTAAGGTAATCAGATGCATTAAAGTTACCTAAGATGACAGGTTGTATGTTTAGAGTAATAGCTTGTTGGATCTATTGAATAATAGTATTCTGTACTAATAGTCTAAGTTAGAAGTTATCACATGATAAATAAATTGAAATAATTCTAAACTTGAAGTCATGTTTGAAGAAAAGATCTACTGTGATGATATATCCAAAAAAAAGTAGGATTTTGTAAATATGGCATTTAATAGACTTATAAATTATAATAGCTGTATCAGCTTTTGAATTATCAGTACAGGATCAGAGATAAGTAAAATGTTTAGATTTTTGTAATTTGGTTATGGGGTTATTTGCAGAAATTTTAGTTTCTGTAATACTAATAATTTTGAAATTGTTAGAAAGACAAAAGTCTTTCTAGATTTATTATTTTAGGTCTTCATTATAGCCTCATACATTATGTGTACAAATTGATAGTTTAAGTGATTTAGAGTTTGTTTATATTGAATAATTAGAGAAAGGTAAATATAAACTGATATTCTGAAGGTTTTGGTCTTTGGAATAGATAAGAGGTAGAGAAGAACTGATGGTTTAAAGGTGCTAGTATAGAAAAGACTGGTGTTGATATATTTGATTTTAGTTGAATATTTGAATAGTACCAAATAGTTTGAACTGGTAAGATAAAGTGATTAGATAAAGGTTTGGGTTTAAATAAAAGGTAGACATAAGCTTTGTTATAATTATTTTTAATAGAGATAGTTAATATGCAGCCATATAAGTTATTAGATAAGTAGCCAAAGCTGTGAATATGTCATAAAAAAGTAATAATAGTTTAAAAGTAAGAAAGTAGTAGTATGTGGTTGTAAAATAAAAATTTGTTGTAACAGGTATTAAATTAGATGTTGTTGTAGTATCGATTAGCTATAGTAGTTTCATCATAGACATCTAAGATAGTTTCTAATAATTGAGAATAAGTGTTATCTAATTTATTATTCTTTATAATTAAGTTAGTATTTAATGTATTATTGTTTATTGAAGAGAATTTAGAAGGTATAGATATAGATAGATAATAGGTATAATCTAATAGATATGGAAAAAAGTAATCAGTTATGGCTTGAGACACATATAATGAATATATATAGCATTCACTATAGTCAAGTTTTATTGCTAATCTTAGTATATAGTTAAAATTATTATATTGTGTAAAGTTGTATTAATAGATGTATTTTAAAAATGAATTGAGTATTTGTGAATGTAAAGTAGAAGTAGATTTAAAAATATTAGCCATTTGTTATAGCATGTGTCTGGATCATATAATGTATTATAAATTAGTTCTTGTGATGCTTTCTTGATATTTGATAATAAAATAGAATTCAAAAAAGTAGAAGATTCATCTGTAGATTTGTTCACTATATGCTCAGCTCTTACAGCTACGAAGAATGCCATAGTCTGCTTTGTTATTGAGTCTAACTATTATTTACTTAATTCTCCATGTAAATAGACTTAACTACACATCCACTTACATTATTCTCTTCTGGAAATGGCCTATATTCAATGGAGGACATCATAATTCAAGAACTGGTAGCTGCATTTATAGGTTCTACAGAAGATTAAATTAAAAAGAATTGTAAAAGTAAGTAAATGGAAAAGTATCTTGGCTAATGGTTTCAGTATAAGATAGACTTCTATTGGTTTTGGTTTTAGAGAGTTTTGGGTTAAAGAAGAGGTCATCTTTAAACTTTTTAAGAGAACAAAATTTGATTTTAAATTTATCTTAAAGTAGTTTTTGAGCTTGTAGTTAAATTGAAGTTTTATATATTTCAAGAATTTCTAGAATTGAAATAGTTGATTGTTTAAGAATATAAAAATAGGTGATTATTTTAATAAGAAAGTATGTATTAACAGGTTTAATTGCTATTTTAGTAATAGCTTGATGTTCATTGAGGGTGTTAATTTAATTGTTTTTTGCAACTGCTTTAAGAAAAACATGAAAATAAGAATAAAAATAGAAACTATGACATTTGAGTTTTCCATAGTATTGTTGTTTTTGGTGAATCATGCTTCTGCTTCATTAGCTAGTTTGTGGAGCAAAGGTAAAGGTGTAGCATTGAGAAAGTAACTTGGTGTTTTTTGGTCTTTGTTAAAAATAGTAAAGTTGAGTTCAAGATTAATCCACCTGGTTGTGTTTTTATTAGAAAGAGAAGCAGGAAATTTTTCAAATAATTTATCAAAAAAGTCTGTTAATAAGTTTTTAAAATTATGCTCAGTATCTGAAGGAAGAACAGTGCAGAGATTATCCTTGCTATATAAACAGATATAAATATGAAATAAAGCAGCTTTGGTACAAAGTAGTAGCATTTTCTTAGAGAATCAATTGAAGTAATTTTGAAGTTAAATAGAAGTAGACTTTTGCATGACTCTGCAAGTTTGGTGAGAATTTTATATTTAATATAGTTGAAAGTTTTAGTTTTATTGATATAAATAAATTATTTTTTATAATTTGTAAAGAAAAATTTAAATCATAATTCGAGATTAGGTCTAAATTTTTTAAATAAAGAAATATGAAAGGTTTGAAGAAATTCTTGTTTAGAAATGTTAAGAAATACATTGATGTTATATTTTTTATCATTTTGTATTTTGAAAAGGGGCTGATTAATAGCATCTTACTAATAAAATAGTTTAGAGAGAAATATATTAATAGTATGTTAACTGTTTTGGCAAATTTTGAGAGATCGATTGTTTGATATTCATTTTGAAAATAAAAATGAATTCTAGCCAAATTAATTGTTACTTGAAAGTGGTTTTGTAGTATATATAGAGAAATAGATTTATATAAAGAAAGAATTTTAGTATAATTAAGTTTGATAAAAAGAGTAGTAATAAATTTGTAAAGTAGGACTTTGAAAATTAAATATAAGATATCAAATAGAATAGTAACTGATATATTGATAGTTGGATTATGTTAGTAGATAATATCTGTGAGAAATTTGGGTTGGGTTTCAGCTAGAGTTTTAATAAAATATTTGAAACTCCATTTTGAGGCTGGTTCCTTTTTAGTTGCATATTTAGTAACTTTTCTTGATACAAAATTAATAAGATGAGATTTAATAAATTCAAAAATTTTTGAGACAATGATATATTAAAATTAGTAAATAATTCTATTTTATTAGTAATAGGAAATTTTTCAGACCAATCAAAAAGATTTTCTTGTATTTGTTGCAAAATTTTGAGTTTGTTTTGTTTTATAATTTTTTTCTTTTTGAAAAGTTGAAGAAATTATTTAAAAATTGATATTTTTTCTTCTTTGTCGATAAGAGCAAATTTAACTGTATAAAACATTATATATTGTTGTTGATTAAGGGGTTAAGTTTGAGTTGCAAATTTCAATTTAAGATTTGGGATACAAGCAGGATAAACAGAAAAATCACATAAAATTTTGGCAGAAGAGTTAAGAAAATGTCTGTTATTATTATAAAATACATATAGGATGTTAAATTTGTAATAGATAATACAGATATAGGTATGTTATATATAAGCTTTGATAGCTATAATATTGGGTTCAAGATTTGTAATAGTAGAAGAAGTAGCTTTAGATGAGCTGTTATAATTGAAAGAAAATAATGAAATTTTGGTAACAGATAACTGAGTAATAGTATCTTTAGTTTCTTAAATTGGTTTGGAGTTATATTCATAGGAGTAGTAGAGCCAAAAGTTCGAAGAAGGGGGTGGTGTCATAGATCTTAAAAAAGTTGATAATAACAAGAGGTTAATAGAGTATGATATATTTTACAAAAACATAAAATAACAGAAGGTTAATAAGGTGCTTTAAAATAGTGAATTTTGTTTCTTTTGTGACATTCAGTTAAATAAACAGCAAATGTATAGATTTGATTTGTTGTAAGTTATTTTCATTGACCATAGCACCAAAACAGTTATTATATTTAGCTAAAAAATAATTTAAATTATATTGGTCTAGTTCTTAACTAATAGATGTAGGTATAATTGCTTCAGATTTTAATTTAGTTTTAATATAAGGATTCTTGAATTAAAATAGATTTAAATGATATAGAGGTGTGACAAATAAGAGATGTGATAAATAAAAGATGAAGAAGATTATAAATATTTGAGAATTATAAATAATTTTTAAGGTATTGTATTTGTTTGTATTTATAATAGAGTGAATAATGTTTAAGTGATTTATCTGATTTGATTTCATAAGTTGGTTTGATTTTTTTATAAGAAATATTGTGACAAATAAAAGAATATGACAAATAAGTAGAGGTGACAAATAAAAAAGTATTACAAGTAATACGTAACACTTTGTAGATCTATCTGTAAATCAGGAGCAAAATTGAACAAATTTGTATAAATTTAGAAAGAGTACAAATTTGTAATTGAGTTATATTAAAAATATATTGGGTAATATGGATTAGTAATCCTGTTTGGGCAGGTTTGAACATAAGTAAGCTACAGAAAACCTTACAAAAAAATAAAAAATTAAAAATTAAAAAATTTAAAGAATTTTTACAAAAGAGTTTCAAGTATTTTGTTAATAAATCTGTCAAATTTAGTCCAAATTTGATAAATAATATATAAAAATAAAGCTGTTAATAAGCTCTTTCTGTTTGTTCTAATGACCAAAAGTAGGTTACTTAATAAAATTTTATGATAAAGTAGATAGAAAAATTTTAGTATTTAATTATTATATCTCTGTGAATAAAGAACTTAGAGATACTTAATCGTAAAATTATACTAGAAACAACTTTACTTAGACACTCAGAAGTAGTTTACTTAATAAAATAATGAGTTATAATTAGTTTTGTGCTGTAGAAAATTGGTATAAGTGATCATCGAAAAGAGTTAATGATTTGCATTCTTGTGGACAATTTTATTTAGAAGGCCAAAAAAGGTTTACTTAATAAATTATTTAGTTATTGTCAGTTTATTATTAGAGAATTTTGGTACAAATGATTGTTAGAAAGAGTTAATGATTTGCATTACTTTACAATTTTGCTTAAAAGCTTAAAAATAGTTAAGTTAGTAAAAATATTTTTAAATACTAAAATAAAAAATATTTATAATTAAAGTTATATGATAAGTGATCTATATGAACTTTACCCTTAAAGTCAAGTATATTTGATATAAATTTGGGATAATGTGATCATATAAGATATCTTTAATATAGATTTTAACATCTTCTTTTCCTTTATATTGAATGAATTTCATATAAAATTTATCAGTATTATAATTAATATAATGATTGACACTATAAACAGTAATGAAATTTGATAACTGACTGTTTAGAATTTATAAAAGTATCATAATAAGTAGAGCTAACATATACTTTTTTTGCTATATAAAATTTTGGAAATTTTATTATTAATTGAAATATAAGGCATTATCTTATTTTCAAGTTTTATTTTCAAGTTTTATTTTTTGGTTAAAATTTGTATGCTATTATAACTGTTAATTGATATTTGTTTTAATAGTGATTTGAATAAAAGGTTTAAAAAAATTATACAAAATAAGAATAATAAAAAGTTTTTTATTGTATTTTTATTTTACTAATTCATATTTACTTTTATATAAATCTATTTTAAATTTTACCTTGAATATGAATCAGTATTAGAATAACAAATATTAAATACTTTTTTATTTTTGGAGCACAACAAAAAACCTAGTATCTATATATGCAATAAATTAATATTTTAATGTGCTAGAGCCTAAATGAACTTTGTAAATTTGTTTTTAGTATAATATACTTGTGTAATTTAATGTTAACTACTTGTTAGAGTACTTATTGTGCTAAATAGTATAGATTTTCTTTGTGAATAGTTGTTATATACTAATGTGATATATATTAATTATGATATTTAATTTTTTGTATAAAAAAAATTCATTACAAATATATTTTATTCTGCAAAATATAATATTAGATACAATGAATATTTTTATTAAAAATAAAATAGAATAATTAAAACTATTATAACTAATCGAATTTAAAAATTAAATTTTTGATTAGCTATATAATTATTTTGATCATGTTAAAATAAGTAAATTTTATTTAGAAATATTTTGTCCTTGTACATTATGTATTCTGGATTATAAAGTTAGACAATGAGTCTCTAAAGCTTTGTATAAGACATTAATATATCTCTTCAGTGTTATTATTATTTTTTTTTTTTAAATATTAACAATAAGGCCATGCCTTTAACTTTATTGAAATTCAATTGAAGTTTTTACAAAGAAA
>CAJVQA010000794.1:0-29895 GCA_910591915.1 Cetraspora pellucida
AACACTTTACCAATCAAGAAAAAACTTACACTATGATTATTTATATATAATGACAATAATGAAGAGATCATTATTGACAAAATTTGCAAATATTTCCTAAACACAAATTAGTTCTCTATTTCATACTAGAATACTAATATTGATTTAGAACATAATTATTACTACCCTTTTCAAGATTTGAACTGCACACCATGTACTGGATGCCATCCTTTAGTTAGGTGATAAAGTCTGGGTAAAAGATAATATCATTTGAGTAGAGTACTGTTATCTGCAGTACATAGTTGTTCTAGATAGAGTATGATGTTTTTTCAAAGTTGTTTTCTAAAAGTATTGTATTTGAGATGCTGAATAAGTATTAGTTCTAATAGTTGGTAACTATCATGAATTGTATTAGGCCACAAGACATTAGAATTTGCTAAAATTAAAATATCCAAGTGTTGTAAAAGTTGTATAATTTTGAAGTTAAGTGTAAGTTTGTTGGATTCATCAATAAGTAGTTGGTTGTACTGAAGAATGTTAGTAGCAGACCAAAGGTTGTTTTGAAGTTGCTGTAATCTAATCTTTGTAGAGATGCCAAGTGTTTCTAGGTCATTAATTCTTTGTTGAAAGTAAGATATATGATGTTGTAATTGGATGTCTCAAATATTATATACATTATATATGTGAGAGTTTAGCATGGTGCTGTTAGAACTAGTGCAAGAGAGTTTGGCTTTATGTTTAATCATAATAAGGTATTTAGATAGAATTTTGTTACAAGTAGAGTGTTTAAGAATTATGTTGTGTAATCTGTATTCAATAGTAGGGATAATTAAAGTGTTAGTAATATATATAGCTTGTTTGTCTGTAATTCTTTTGGTGCCTATAATGTTAATAAGTTGTATTGCTTCATTATAAATTAATTGGCTTTGTTTTGTATAAGAGTTGTTAAGAGTAAACCAGCATTCTAGAAATTTAAATGACTGGTTGGCAGGAGTAGGTGTAAGTAATGAATTAAAGAAATGAATAGAAGCTATAGATAAGGTGTTTGAAGTAAGAATTGATTTAGTTGAGTTAATTTGTATATCAGCCATGTGGTAAAAAGAGGTAGCTGTGTCAATAATTGTTTGTAATTCTTCTTTGGATTTGGCTATTCAAAGTGTAACATTCATGTATGCTAATACAAATACTAAGGTTTGAAGTTGTTGAGACTTTGGCTAAAACAAACTAGTGTTCCACTTTGTTACCAAAGTGTATCCTGGAAGTCTGAAGCAATTTTGTTAATTAGAGGATCATAATAGATTCTTCAAAATAAAGGAGTAATAGTTTCTCCTTGGTCAATGTCATTTTTGATATTGTATGAGTTAGTAAGACCCAGATTTATGATAACTTGGTTATGTTGATTAGTAAGCAAATTGGTAAGAATGTTAATAAGATTGGATAACAAGTTTAGATGTAGTAGAGATTTGGTAAAAAGTATTAGATCTACAGAATCATAAGCTTTACTCATATTCTAAGATAGAAGCCAAAGCTGTTTAGAATTACAAGAACCTTTTTCAATAACATTGTTGAGAATATGTATAGGAATAGCTGTGCTATTACCAGATAGAGCTATGTAGTTAAAGGGTAATAAAATCTTGTGATGAGTAAAGATGTAGTTGAGTCAGTTAGTAAGGAGTTTGGTATAAAGTTTTTTGACATGTTCAAGCAAACTAATAGGTCTGGTATTAGTTAAATTGCTATTAAAAATAGGCTTTTTGAAAATAGGAAAAATTATTTCTTTTTTCCATTGGTTTGAAATTTGTCCAAATCTAAGACAGTAATTAAAGAGAGCTGTGATTGTATTAAGAAATAGTGTTCTAGTATGTTTAAGTATTTTATAGCTAATAACTGATGGCCTATATGCTTTATTATTAGGAAGTTGGCTAGTAACCTCAAAAACTTTTGTTAAAAAAAATTTATTGAGTGCTGTTTGATATTATATAGGATTAATATTAAGTTTAGATTGATATTTTTGTTGCCACATTGTGTCAAATAATTGTGATTGAATGTTTCTAGAAGTTGTCCAGTTATCAAAGTGTTGTTGAATATGCTGTTTAATAAGAGTTGATTTGGTAATAATGTCATTTTGTTCTATGATATTGTTAAATTTAACAGGATTCTTGTGTTGGTTAAAAATACTATTAATCATTGATGTTGAACTGTTTTGAAGTTTACTACATCTTTTGTTTATGTAATCATTGATTTGTTTTCTTATATTTTTAATGTTTTCCAAGTTACAGGCATGGTAGAGTGTTTTCTATTCAGTATTAGCTGCAGTTATCCAGTTAGATAAAAGGTTAAGATCATAAAGCAAAGCAGGTATATTGAGATAATAAAGAGAATTAAGCTGATCAATATCTTAATTGTGAGATGTAGACATTGAAGTTTGGTTTCAAATTGAGGCTTTGATCTGTCTTATAATGTTGCCAAGTTTTTTAAGGCATGAATGTAGTTTGGATGCCTTGGATGAGAAGATGTGTTGAAAATTCTAAACAGTAAATTTTTTGTTTGGAATATGTTGCAGAGCAGCTGCAATAATGCTTTTTTGAATTTTGTGTCATAAGGCTTCAAGTAATTCTGTGGTGTTGGTTGTAGAAAGAGCTTTGTTAGCTTGAAGATTAGATGTAACTTGATTAGCAAAAGCTTGCCAATAGTCTTGGATTATTTGTTTGTAAGCAAAGACTCTTTGTTTAGTTTTGGTAGCTAATCACTATTTTCTAGTAATTGTATAAGGAAATTCCCATGATGATATAAAAAGTTTGTGATCACTGAGTATACTTTGGTTAGCATTATCTGTATAATAAGAAGTTAAATATTTAATAATAGAATGGTTAGCCCAAATATAGTTGATACAACTACTATATCTGCTGTTATGTCAGGTGAGAGTTAATGATTATGTGTGTTTAGCTAGGTTATATATGTTGTTATATTGGAGAAAATGAATAAGTTTAAGTTTGATTGATGATGATTGTACATTATCAGAAACATTAAAGTCACTTATGATTATTGGTTGTATGCTTTTAGTATTTGTTTCTTGAATTTATTATATAATATTATTTTGAATAAGAAGTCTAAGTTAAAGGCCATCATTAGATAAATAAACTGAAATAATATGAAATTTAAAGTTATGCTTAAAGAAAAGATCTATAGCAATAGCATAACCAGAGAATTGAAGTGTTTTGTGAACATGTGGTTTTAGATGTTTTTGAATCATAATTGCTGTTCTGGCTTTGCAGTTGTCAGTGCAAAATTAGTAATAAGTAAACTGCTAAGATTGAGAAAATTTAGCATTTGCATTGTCTTATGCAATTTTAGTTTCTGTAATGCTAGCTATATTGATGTTATTGGATAAACAATAATCCTTTCAAACTTGTTGTTTTAGATTATCATTATATCCTTGTATGTTGTGTGTACATATTGATAAATGCAATGGTTTATATGAAGTAGATATAGATGTTTTCTCTATTTGTAAGTAGAAGATAAGTTGTGTGTTATAAGTGTTAGAGAATGTAAGTTGAGAAAGAGTTTCAGATCTATTGACTGTATGATTAGGTATAGAAGTAACTAGTATAGATAAAGATTCAAAAAATGGATCTGTAAGAAACAATTAGTTAAGTAAGACTGAGTGGATATTGGATAGAGTATTGTTAGATGTTGTTAATAAGGGTAGATGCTTGTATATTTTATATTGAAAAAGTTGAATAGTATAATGTTCATGCAAAATAGAGTTAGAAAGATTAGTGTATATATGTAATTCAGTTTTGTTTTGGTTGATAGATATTTTAAAGCTATTTTTGAAAAAGTGTTTTTAAAGATAAGATAGAAAGTTTCCAAGTGTTATAAGATTATGTATAATAGGTAGATTGTGTAATTGTAAAAATTTGTTGTAGTATGTATTTGTTTCTGCAGGAGGTAAAGTGTTGAGAGCAGAAACTTAAGAGGTTGGATTGTCTTCTACAAGGTTGTTTACTGTTTGAAGCTTGGCTCGCACAGCTGTGAAAGATACTATAGCCTGTTCTGTATATTGGATCTGGCCATCATTAACTTGGTTCTTTATGTAAATAGGCTTTACTGCCTGCCCACTTACATTATTTTCCTTGCCAACTGCTAAGGATATATTTCTTTGATGCATCTATGGGGTTTTTTAAATTTTGATATTAATAAGATTTGACTATTAGAAATATTAAAAAATTACAACTTAACTACTATATTAGACTTACTATTTTTAATCTTTTTTTTTTTTTTAAATGTTAAGGTGAGTACATGCAACTCAGGATTTTACTGATAGTATAAGTTGGCCAGCATCTGTATATGTACAGACACAGAGGCAATTACAGAAAGAGTGTACAACTAGTCACTCATACAACTTTAGTCATTATCTAATTTAAGTAGTCTGCCTGAAGGTTCTACACTAGTTGTTATACCTAAAACCCACATGTAGATCCTCTATTTAAACACTCTAATTCTGCATTCACCACACCCTACTAGCGACTTTGGTAAACTGATGAAGATATGCCATGGTTACTAAGTCATTTTTAACTTTGTACTAAATCTACTAGTGCATTCTGTATCTCATACTTACAGCTCACCTGGTCATGCTCTGGTCTAAACCATCACTTACAGTCAGGGCTAACCATTAAACTTCTTTTACCCTTGTAAGGTTTACCCAAAACCCCAGTACCCATCTTTCTGATGTCCTCTCTATCATCCCCTACTAACCACTACTCAGGACTGACAGAACTTTCTGGACTTCCAATCCAGATGGCCTGATATGGTATACCTTAGTATCCTTTTCCTCTAGCGATTCTGGCAGCCTAGTTGGTCATATGCTCCTCTACACATCTTGCCATTTGGTTTATCCATCTAACCCTTTAGAGATGTTTCATAGACTTCTATTAGTCTAACAGCACCATTGAAAGTTTTGTGCTACCTTCTTACTCAGAATTTCCAAGTAGGTTTCTGACTCTTCAGTTTCTTTGCTTTCTGCATCCAGTGGTCTTATCTGGGTTTGCACTAAAGTCTTATGCAATACTGGTTATTAACATTTCTCTATGTGGGTGTAATATTACACTTAGCATAGATGCCCTAAGCTCCTATTCGAGATGGTGCAACAAAGGTTACAGATACACCAATCCAACTGATCGACAGAGACAGTTACTGTAACACAAACCTATTTTTCAAAATTCGTCATCTATAGAATTTGAACTTTAGACCTGCCACTTGGGGGTTGACAACATGACCACTTCACTAGGTCGCCACACCTCTACTATTTTTAATCTTTAAAATTTATAAAATACATATTTATTATAAATTAATTTTAGTTTATTTTATATTATATTATATATATTATTTATAGAATATTTTTAGCTTGGATTTAGTAAAGTGAACAGATTGTCAACTAGGCAGTGTGATTCTATAATAAGTTTTTAGTCTGTGTAAATCACAAAAATCAGGTAAAAAAACAGAAGCCTACTTGAAAAATCTAAGTAAATAAAAAGCCTAAACTTTTGACAATGCTACTATAAAGACTAAACCTATAAAACAAAGCTAGAACTTATAAAGCCAAGCAAAGAGCCAACTTTTGAAAAGAGACTAAATAGAACCAACCAGGTTGCTGGGATCTATTTTAGAAAAAAAGGTTACATGTTAAAAAACATATAAAATCAAAGTTATAGTTACAATCTATCTTTCTGAGCTATCTAATTTAAGAGTTTGATAAAACTTAAATTAAATATCAAAATAGTAAAAATATGTTGTAAAGTTAGTACCAGAGTTGGGATAAACTTTACAAGGTCATAGTAGTTTAATGGTACATCTTGATTGCAAATGTTAGTCTCAGCTATAGTAATATCAGGTCAGCTATAAGAATAGAATACAGAAGATTCTAGAAGGTTTAGTACAAAGTCAAAGGTTTTTTATATAAGTAAACTGCTTTAAAGACTTAGTAGCCATAGCATATTTTACTAGCATCAGCTGGTATTATTAGTAGACAGAGATAGATAAGTAAATATAGAAACTAGAGTGTTTAAATAGTGAATCTACAAGCAGATTTCAGGTATTGCAGCTAGTATAGAACCTTTAAACAGACTATTTAAATTAGACAATAACTAAACTTGTACAAGTAGCTAGTTGTATATTCTTTTTATAATTGATCTTTGTAGTTGTAATACAACTATTAGCCAAATATACTATTAATAAATTTTTGGATCACAAGTACTTACCTTAATATTTAAAAAAAAAAAATTGTTTAACTTGTATTAATAGTTATAAACAACCACTATGCTATATTTTAAAAACTGCACTATGAAACAGTAGTCAGATATACTAAATAAAAATGTTTAGCACCTTTAAAAACCTTACTAAAACTAAAATCAAAACTTAATAGTTAAACTATATTATGTTATTTAAAAAGTAGTTTATTTGTCAGAGATAAAACTAACATTTCATAGAATCTGTGAAATGGATGTCATTATGGCATACTTATCTAATTGGAGTTGCTCATAACAATTTATCTGAAACATATGTGCCTGGCCCCAAAAGAAGCTATATGAAAGTACACAAGCCTCCATGTGGGACTCCATCACTCTCTTCAATTAAAGTAAGGTCAATCTAGACCAACATGTTGTACTGGAAATAGATGTTAACTTCACCTGTCTTACTTGAGTTAGGTGTAAGGCAATGTCAAAGAAGATGTAATTGAAGACAATACAATGGGTTCTGGCTTCAGAATCAAAAAACTGAAACATTTCTTATTGGTACTATGAAAGCTATGAGAAATATTAAAGTAACGAAAGGCTATATAGAAGGGGGTTAAAGGTTATAACAAATAAGGTTGAAAAGTATAGAGAATAATGAGAAGAGTTGTAGTCATATATGGGCTCTTCTCATGATAAAATTCATTATAAAGAGGATAAAATTTTTCTTTCTCAAAAGGTATATTAGTATAGTCTAGCATAGTTTAATATAACTTAAATAACCTCTAACCATACACTTGTACTGCCTCTACAAAAAATATTAATAAAGTTAATAAAGCTCTTTTAACTTGTAAAATAAATAAACACTCCTTTAAAATCGCTATACTTATTTTGTAATGCTTCTTAAATGATCGCCTCAACCTTGTGCCAAATCATTAAAACTGTCTCTATTATCTTTGAGAAATGTTACATGGCATAACTCTTTTTCTAGCAACAATTCATTGTATTTGTCTCCATCTCTGGACTTGACATTAAACCTATAACAATATAAAACCTTTTATTTATTTTATAGTTGTACTTTAACCTTAAGTTTTAATAAGGATGTTTATTTCTGACTAATAGTGCAGGTTATAATAATTCTTACTTATAATAAAAAAAATTTAAATAATAGTTTTAATTTAAATATAATGTTTTAAAATATGTATTATGCTATTTTTTTAAAAAAGTTTTTAAAAAATATATATTAATTTATTAATAAAATATTTTATATATGTTTACTTATTATTTAACTTAATTTTTTATTTTTTTTGGTATTAAGGTAAGGCCTTGCTCATATCTTTATTGGTAGTTTAAAAGTTAGTAGCTACATAAAGCTTCTATATACAAAAAGTAATTTATATAAATGCTATAGCTAAAACCAACACTTGCAGTCAGGGCTAAATCATTAAACTGCTAACTATATAGCTACTTTAAGTACAAATAAAAAAAAACTACATTTAAGAATAAAAGCTCAGACATATTTATCTGTGACCTAAACCTACTAGAGTGGTCAAAACTTACCTAGATTTGTAAGTTTAGAATGTAGTTATAGAAAATATTGTATTTGATTCAAAGAATAGTTCAAATGTTGATTTTATGAATAGTATAACCAATGGTTAGATAGGTATTAGAATTTAAATGTAATTGGTCAGATTATTCATATAAATAAAAGTAAGTATAATTTTTTGCAATTAGAGTTTCTTTTGTCGCTTTGATTTGATTGGAATAGGGGTCTGGCATAAGGTGGTATAAGTTCTTGTTATTGTTTCCAGTTAGCAAAGTTAATACAATATAGTTTCTATTAACTTTAAACAAAATAGCAATAATTATTTGTGAAACTAGTTTATATGAAATATTAAAGTTTTGTACAATATTAATTAGAGATTTAGCAATAAGTTCTTTATGTGTAATATCAAGATAGTATTGATTTGTTTAAAGAGATATAGGGTAAAAGACATAGTGATGCCTAATTTTATGAATAAGATTTTCTTGTTGGTTTATAGCTAAATTAAGGTTTGTATAATTAATGTATTCAGATATGCTAGTTTAAATAATAATAAATATAAGTAATAGATTTAAGCATGTATGCCAATGGGTTGAGTAGTCAGCAAGATTACAGTTGAAGCAGTTAGTATTATAAAATGTATGTGGATAAGTTTTATAAAAATAAAAGTAAGTAGGAAGTTTGTTTAATAAGATTTTAATTTTGAATGATTTAAGGTAATTGAGTTTAAAATTAGTAACATTATGAGTTGGTTTTTGGTTATGGCTAAAAAATAACCAAGTTGATATTTAACTTTATTAATATATTTATTTTTATAATTAATAAATGTTTTATTTATTTTAAAATTAAATATTAAAAAATAAATATATTTAAAAATATAATAACTTAACATAGTTGGTAGGTTATTAATTTCCAAATAGCAGATCTAGTGTTCAAATCCTATTTACAATAAAATTTGAAAATTATATTTGTATTATAGTATCCTGTTTTTTGATAATTAGTTAAATTGGCATATTTGTAATCTTAAAGTGCACTATCTTAAATAAGAGCTTGTAACATTTATATAAAGTATAACATTATATATATAAAGAAATATTAAAAACTGATATTATATAAACTTTCAATACAAATTTATTATAAGACCATTATGTATAATAAACTAAAAAACTGAAAAGTTAGAAACCTACTTAAAAATTCTTAAGTAAACAAATAATATAAATTTTTGATAGTATAATTTGATTAATAAAAGCTTCAAAAGATCTTTAAAAGAAATAGCTAAATAAACTAGATAACAAAATATATAAGAAAGACATATACACCAACCAGATTGCCAGATTTGCCAAAAAAAAAATAATATTTAGATATACTATGTTGAGCTATCTAAATTGTTAATTTGAAGAATCTTGTTAATTCTAAGTAAGAAGAAGTTAAGTAAAATATAAGCTGACTATCTAAATTAGATACTTAAAGCAAATATATAACTAGTTATAAACTTTTATATATAGATATTCTTAAAGACATTTGTGTTCAAATTAACTTTGATAAAAATATTATTTTCTAAAAACAGAGACTTTAACTTAAAAAAAAATAAAAAAATAAAAAATTTACTTTTTAATAAAATATAAATAAAATAATCAAATATATTTTTAATAAAAAACTTTAATAAAATATTAATCAAATTTAAATTTATTTTATTATTCTTATTATTCTTTTTATATTAGCATTGTAATTATAATTATTATTTATAAAATTTCATTTATTTTTATATTTATTGTTTTCAGAACATTTATTACTATAATTATTATTAATAACATCTATATTCTTATTTTGTTTTAACTATTATAGTCAAAAAGTATATTATTTTTAGAATCTAAATATTTAAATAATCTTCTAATAAAATTTATATTAAATCTATTTTATAAAAACTTTTTAATATAATCTAATAGTATAAAAGTATAAATTATAAATGATATTTGTTTATTTTAATATTTTTTAAACTTACTAACACTAATATACAGTATAGAAATTAATGTTATATAATAATACATAAAACAAAAGTAAAAATAAATAAAAAATTATCTTAGACTTAAAACTTTTATTAATTGAAATATTTAAATATTGTAAATTTAAAATGCAACTTGATAAAATAACAATAAAATTTGTATATTTTTCTATTAGTTAATTTTATTGAATTAATAGCATATATATAAATATATCTAATATTAATTAAAGGTTGTTTAAATAATAGTTTTTTAAAATTCAAACTGTTTTTATTTACTATAACATTTTATCTATTCTAATTCATTAACATTAATCTATTCTAATTCATTAACATTTATCTATTCTAATTCATTAACATTTATCTATTCTAATTTATTAACATTTATCTATTCTAATTCATTAACTTGAATATAAATATCAGATGAAAAATCTTTATAAAAATATTTTTAATTTAAAAATACAAATACTAAAAACTTTATACTTGCAAGATAATAATAAAAAAAGATCTTTTACAACTATTAATACAAATACTAATTAATATTTTGTTTTTTATATTAACAAAACTATTGTTTAATAAATTAAACTATAAGAATATTTTATTATTATTACAATTATTCTATAAAGAATAATTATTTTAAGAATTATTATAACTTGCACCATTAAACACTATTTTATAACTCTTTTTGTAGATTATTTGTTCCAAATTTTTGCTAAAAACATTTAATTATTTCTCAATATTTTATTAAGTAAACCTTATTTATATATCTAAATATAGTTGCTCAACTTACTTTGCTTCTTCTAGATGGCTATGTTTCATGCTTCTGCAACACTTGACTACTAAGAAAAGTTCTAAAAATTAAAATATTAGTTTTTGCTTATTTGCTATATATTTTACTAAATAATTATATCTGGCTACCTATTAGAAAAATAACAAGCTCTTCATTCCAGTCATATAAATATATATTTTATTATAAACAAACCAAAACTTACTGAGATATTAAAAAAAGACAAAACTAAAACCTGTCTTTGCAGGTTATTTCACTGATAAATTTAGAAAAATTCATTGGGTTGCCTTAGAAAATTTACTTTTATAGCAGTTATTAAAATTTCTTAAACATCCAATTAGCCTTTTTAATAGCTTCACATTTCTTAAATCCTTTCTAACTTATTTGTAAAGCCTCCAAATTAAAATTTTTTATCTGAAAATCAGATTATTTAATCTGATTTAAAAATTGTTTTTTTACTAGCACAAACATCATACTAAGATGTTACACAAAATGCCTAGCATCATCATTATTAAACTAGACTTCTTTGATTTAGATATTCTTCAGAACAAATATAATGATTGAACTTTAGTTATTTTGGACAAAAACTGTAAAAGCTTCAAAGTCTGTTTAGCTAATTTCAATTCTACACAATGTAATATCAACAATAGCTACTACTTCTTCTCCAGTTCTACTCAACCTATTATTATAAGATGTTTTTGTAAAAATTACCACATATACTTTGCTTTATAGCATTTATTTTTGCCACCTACCTTTGATACCATCTTTATAATTGCAACTAAATTATTTAAATCTCTTTATAATATACCAAAGTTATCCTTTTAACCTAAACACAATATTGCTAATCTATTTTCTAACTACTACAGCAATATTAGACAAAATAACAATAACCAAATCTCTTTTACAGCCTATTTCTATTATATACACACATGCATTATTTGCAAAACCAAAGATGTATCTTGTATTATACTAACTGACAACAAACATTTATTAGCCAAAAGTCCTTGTATTCAAAACTAAAGTTGGTGGCTTCTTTGTCTACACTCAATGCAATCATAGACTCAAATTAAAGCTAACCAAATTTATAAGTCTTATAAACTAGAAACAACATAGTCTCTATTGCAAAACCAAATGTCTACAACTATCTGCAAAAGACAAATATATTTTCTTTAAAAAATTCTTGGATAAGCTTTCTAAAAAAACTAAAAAATACTAACAAACAACTAGACAATAAATTAATACAAAAGAAACCTTAAACAGAACATAAATAACAATAAACAACTTAAACAAAAAGCAAATACTCAAAAATGTAATACTTATAAAGACTTCAACTAGTTTAAAAACTATTCTGTTACTCTAACTATGCAACAATATAATAAACTTAAACTCCACTAGCCTTACAACTATTTAATCTTTTGAAATCTAATCTTAGAGCCTTTATTCCTAGTTAAATTATTTTCAATAAATTTGATAATAACAAAAATAACAACAGACCATCTGCCAAATTCTTCTTCAGCTATATCTTTAATAATAACAAGTAAAAAATCTAAGTTCTTGTCAGATTTTAGTATCAACTTAAGTCCTGACTTTGATAAATCAAAACCAATCTTCTTTAAAGCTTTTTATTATATTCTCAAAGGCTTACTTTTCAAGTTTATAAAAGTTTCCTTCATCTAACTAAACTATCTAAATATCCTCTAATTATACTATTTTATCTTATCTTATTTACATACCAACAGATGTAGAGTTGCTATAAACATAGTCTGCTTATATCTATATTTAAACCATAAATATAGAACTATTAACTTTGAAGAATTTATGAATAAACTTGACATCAAACTATTACAATTTACACTTTACTTTGATATTAAATACAGCTTTAAGCAACTTGAATTTACAATCCAAAATGAAAACTAGTTTAATATTAATACAACTCTTAATATTCCATTTGAAAAATTTTTAAAAAACTTTAAAATTTCATTATTTAAGCTCTATCTTACAACTTATAAAACTTGGTTTAAACCTTTTTTTAAAAAATATAGTATCCAATTTAAGAAAATTAATTAACAGAAAACAAGCAACTATATTAAAATGTTAATATCACAAAAATTAACAAAAGAATGCAAAAAACTTCTGCCAAAATTATACTTCTTGCCAAACTTATTACATACTCTTAAAGAGCACTCTGAAGCAACCTTCAAAGCAGCACTTCATCATATTTATCTTTGTTCTAACAAAGACTGTAACCTACTACTCAAATCAAATAAACATAATTTAGGAAATATATCTAAATTTTATTTTACTAACTCCTTCAAAACCTATCTAGTACCAGAATCAGAACAAAAAAATAGGTATACTCAATCTTAAAACTGATATCTTTTATTCTAAACAAAAACTTGCAGCAAGCTTCTCTATTTCAACACCTACAAAAAACTCAAAAGTTTAGCAATATCTACTGAAAAGACCTTTGCAAAGCTTAACAAAGTAAAAAGTAATACAGCCTAATCTATATACTACTTTTATTGCTATTTAAGAGCCTTTATATTAGCAGCAAGAGACAATGATAACTTATAGGTCTATTCCAAAAAGAAGCTTTAGAAAAAATGATTAAAACAACTGATAACATTCATATTTCTACAAGAGTTATTATATACTTAAATTGAAAATAGAATTCAAAATATCACTAAAACAAATACATATTAATTACAACTAATTTACTATTCTGCAGCTGAATATTTCTTAATAAAACATCTTAAAATCTTAATTACAGAACAATATAAATATTTTCTATTTATACAAAATTCCAAGACATTTACCTTTCAAGAAATAGATAAGATACACTTATACCTTCAAAAAAAACAATAAAAACAACAGAAAATACTATTATTTTACAAAAGGAAAATGTAAATACTTTTTTTCAATAATGTCTTTTACAGAACACATTAATGGCAACTGCCATCTCTAAAACTATAATGTTTTTTATATTTATTGGGCCATCTTTAGAGAAGAATGATGACAATAAGCAGGTAGTAAAGCCTAGAATAAGTGAATCTGTAGAAGACACTACACATAATGTCTCTGATACCAATACATCAACTCCTTTAAAAACAAATATTTGTTATAACAAATTCTTAAAACAATACTACCTACCTCTATTACCACAATCTATAACACTTAAAGAGTTTATTAAACACTTATACCAAATCCTTTTTTTTAACCCAATTAAAATATCAGTTAATTTTGATAATACAGAAACACATATTTATACTAAAATTATATATTTTACTATTTCTAATCATATAGCTATAAACTTTATTCAATATAAATTATGTGAACATTTGCCTATTCTAACTAAAGTTGCTGGTTGTAAGTAATAATTACGAACATTACAAATTACAACCTGGGTTGCAACCCTAATTACAACTAATACTCAAAGTTGCAATATGTCATATTGCTATAAAATATCGTAATAGTTGTAAGTGCCATAATGGTTGTAAATGCCATAATGGTTGTAAGTGCCGTAATAGGTTGTAAGTACCGTAACAAATATAAATGTTTGCAACAAACCTGCTTTATTGGTAGACTTTAATAAAATCTAAACAGATTTTATAAACACAATGCAATCAAAAGGCGTAGTTTCTTTTGTTTGGAATATATGCTATTAAATTGTCTTATTGAATACGCTACAATTAAAATACTAAATTTAGTTATCACCAATGAATACAGTTAATATTGTTCTTATTTGGCTTATCTCTAACACAAGATAGTGTGTGTAATGTGAAGTTTTAAACTTGCACTGTATGTACGTACATACACACGTTTTTGAATTTGCTCAATACTTTAGATGTGATGCATGCTATTTATATCGATATACTATAAGTTTTAAATTGTCTTCACATGCTGTAGTATTGCAGTACCAGTATTTATTTTACTTTATTTTTTTTTTGAAATGTTTGGGAAATTGGAGACGTCTTTAATGCTATTATAAGCTATATATGGCAGCTTTTAAGTAATTGTATTGATTCAAACCAGAATTTTTAATATATTTGGAAAACCCTTAATATACAAGAATTGAGGATAACCTTATTTTGTATCCTGATAATTCAAGAATTTTGCATAATAGGAATGAATTAAAATTTGTTATTTTTAAATAACTAAATTAAACATATTATGTTATATCGATATGTTCCATAGTAGAGTGTCCAGACATGCAATTTTGGGAATTTGTTATTATTTAAATAATAAAAAATTGGACACTTTATTTATGAAACTTGCAAAGATTAAAGTTTGTAGATCTTGATAAACCCAATTGAGTGTTGTTATCAATGCTAGCTTGCATAAAGTGAAATACAAGATTTATAATACTTTTATAAAATAGAATGCATTCTTTCACATTAATTAAAATATAAGCTTATTGTTATATATTTTAGAAAAAAGTAGAAAGTAATATAATATAAATACCTTTTATTAAAGCCCAATTAATTCTTAAACTTGTATATACAAAAATCTTATATTTAGAACTTATATATTTGACTTGTATAAGCTTAAACTAATATGTAGCAAAACTAGTTATTATAATAAAGCAGTTAAGTTCCCAATTTATCCTTATAGAATAATATTGTAAATATACAAATACGTAATTAAATAAAAATTTAACAGTATAAAAATCTTATAATGCTATTAGCAAGTAACAAAAATTTTGCTATAAATCTCTTATAAATTTATTGCCAAATTTTTAAATTGATTAAATGACCAAACGAAAATGAAATCAAAATAACAATTCAAGTAATACTGATACTGAAACAGAGTCCAGAGATTCTAATAATTCAAAATTTGGATGTCCGCAAACAGGTGTTTGGAAATTTTTTGAAAGAGGTCAATCTAAAGATGATGGTTATTAGGAAGGAACTTGTTCATTCTGTGAACATTTTTATTCATGGGCCAAACCACAAACTCTGCAAGCACATCTTGCTAATAGTTGTAAAAAAGTTCCTAAAGAGTGGCGGTATCATTTTAATAATATTATAGTTAATAATTTAGAAGATATTCCAACTGATGAACCTATATCAAATGCTAGTTCATCTTTAGTTAAACAAAAAAATATAGCCAAACAACCTGGGTTAACTAATTGGTATGATTCTATAAAAATTAAAACACCTATGCAATCATTAATTGACAAAGCTATTTTATTAGCTTTTGTTATGTGTGGTATTCCTTTTTGTATTGTCAACAATCCTTTTTTTACAAGCACTTTATAGCTTCTAAATCCTGGTTATAATATTCCATCACGTGAGGTTCTCTCAGGACACTTATTAGATTCAGAACTTGCAAAAGTTATTCACAAAGTTGATGGAATTTTAAAATATACAAACAACCTTACTATCGATCTTGATGGTTGGACTGCTCCTAATGAGTTATCAATTTGGAATTTTGTTATTATGACACCATTACGGCAAGAATATCTCTATGAACTTGGAAATTATTCTGATCAATCTCATACAGCAGAATTTCTGGCAAGCCAAATCGAATTAATTATAAATTGTATTGGTAAAGATAAAATTTTAGCAATAATCAGTGATAATGAAGCTAATGTAATATCTGCATGCAATATAATTTGCTCAAAATATAAAAATATTATAAATATTCGTTGCATTGCTCATTGTTTTAATCTAATTAGTAAAGATATTATTAAACATACATTTGCAGAAAGAATGATTTAACGTGCTAATAAAATAGTAACATTTTTTAAAAAATCTCATAAAGCTGAAGCTATATTAAAAAAAAAGTTATACAACATCAAATTAGTGGCAGTGGTCTTAAAACATATATAGAAACAAGATGAACAACTGTATATGAATGTGTCTCCTTAATTGTGCAACTTAAGATTTGCTTAAAGGAAATTCAAGAAAATCACTCTGAAATTATTAGTCCTGTTATTTTAACAATACTTTGTGGTCGAGGCTTTTTTACTAATTTGCAATATCTTTCAGATGTTTTATTTCCAATCAAAGAAGCAATTTTGGCAGTTGAGGCAAATCGTTCTACACTTGCTGACTGTTATATTAATTTAGTAAAAATTGCTGCAGCAATTCAAAATCTTGCTATTGATGAATATAAAGGATTTCACAATGAATGTGTTAAAAATTTAATAAATGGTTTGAAGAATTTAATAATCCTATTTATCAACTTACATATTTTCTTTATCTAGCATATAAAGGTCTTGGATTAAAGTTTGATACATTTCCTTTTATTGCAAATTATGCTAGAAAATTATGGCAACAAATGAGTAAATCAAAAGAAAATTGTGAAGCTTTAATAACACAATTACGAATTTACAAAGAGCAAAAAAAAAATATAAATAGAAATCTAAATCCTTATACTGTCCCCTATACAATTAGTAAGGATACACCATTAATGTGGTAGAATACATGTGAAACTAAGCCTAACAATTTACAACACTTGGCAATTAAACTTTTTTCTATTACACCAAGTTCAGCTCTTTGTGAACAGATGTTTTCAGCATTAGGATGGATTTATAGAAAGCATCAAACTAGATTAAATATAGATCAGTTAGAAGAATTAGCAAAAATTTATCAGTTTAATTTATCAAACTCTATAGAACAACTTCATCATACTCAAACCGCAGAAATAAATCCTGAAATAATGACAAATATTGCTGAAACTGTTTTTAAAGAGTTTGAAGAAGAAACATTAATAGAAGATGATGATATTGAAATGCTTAATCCTGCTAAAAACCTTTATCCAAATAAACAAGATTTAGACTTAAGCATTTCAGCTTCTATTGATTTTAAATCTTTAGTTTTTATGTTCTCTAATAGTTATGAAAGTAGGAATTTTAATGAAATCGAATCTGATAATGATATACAAGAAGGTAAGTATAATGTTGACAAAATTGTTGCTGCAGAATTAAATTACAGTTCACATTAAATATAAATACAAACAAAAAAGAGAATTAGGTAATATAATAGTTCTCTTATGAATTCAAATACAGTATATCAATTCATAAATTATAGTGATAGTTAAAATCTCTCCTTGATCTTGTAAAAAAAAAAACTTATTTTACCCTTCACTCTAAATTGATGTATATATTTTTTTATCTTACTTTGTTTTACTATTATGTTATATGAAATATTTATATTATAAAGATACAAATTACGAGAATCTTACAATATATACTTATTTATCGTTTAAGATCAATATTGCAATTTATAGTTACATACGTATCAGATACTATGCACATATATAATTACTATATAATCGAACAAAAAAATTTATCTGTAAAGATATATACATGAACATGCCAATATTTTAAAGGCTTTATTTATTTAGATAACCCTCTGATTTATTAAAATTACTTATCATTATAATTACTTAAGTTACTATTGGATTCTATTGCGTCACAATTTTTAATAAAAAAAGAACACTTAAAGAGTACATTAAGAAGACTTTGGCAAGTCTAACCTTATTTGTACATGTTTATACGTTCAAGAGATATTGGGTTTAAATTTTTTAAAAAAAAACCTGGCTAACAATTTACTATGTATATTTATAATTAGACCGATATAAAATACTCTAATAAAAGATCCAGTATATACATATATGGAAGAAAAATAAATAATTATTAAGTATTGCTACAATTGCATTGAGCAAATACTTACGTATTAGTCATTATGACACCTATTATGACCATTACATTCATTATAACTGTTGTATTCATTATGTTCATTACACCCATTACAACTATTACACCTATTACAACTATTACATCCATTACAGCTATTACAGCTATTACGACAATTACAGCTGTTACAACTATTACATCTGTTACAACTATTACAGCTATTATGATAATTACAGTTATTACGATTATTACACCATTTATGACAAAAAATTACAACTTTAAGTCAAAGAGTTGCAACTTTACAACTCTATCAAATCTATTATGACAGGCAACCTTAATCATCATTATTATAATTTTTAGAACTATTAGACTTTGACTTTTCTAGACTAACAGTCTGTAAAGTAACTAATATTATAGTAGTTTGTTACTCTTGTAAATAATGTCTAATCTCCCAACTTTTATTATCTAAAATCTGACTTAAAATATTATATACATTTTGTCTACTAAAAAAATATTCATAATTTTGTTTAGCATTTGAATATCATGTTATATATATACCAAAAACATTTATAAACTAACTCTTTATATATAGAATAATGATACATTATAACCTAGCAGAATTGCTATTATTTGATAATTTTTTTTGAATATTATATACTAAAATCTCTTTAAATTTAGCTATAACATCCTGTAACAATATAGCAATTCTAGTTTGTAGAAGATTGTAAGAGCTATGTACTAATCATTCATGACAAATAAGTTCTTGTTTTTTTTTAAAAGATTTTTGTAGAATAATGAACAAAAAACACAATTACTAATAGAGTTAATATTTTTAGTTGAGGAATATATTCGAGCTTTGTGAAGCAAAAGACTATGTTCATTTTTAAATTTTTTTTTTTAGAACAAAGGTTACAAATAATTCTGAATAATATTAAAATATCTATAATTAATAGTGATAGTAAAATACATATATATATATAATATTATAATTTTTTGAGATTATTTTTTTATAATCAACCAATCAAATAATAATAATATAAATTTATTTGGAATATATTTTTAAGGTTCAATTTTGCAAATTTACTGATATAGCTTAGTTGATAATACTTTTTACTTAGAGGTTCTTGTCTGTTTGACTTTTTAATATTAGTATTCATTTTTAAATTTAGTTTTTACAATAATATTATCAAAGATTTATAATACTTTTTTGTTTAGATCTTTTTAAATAAGCTTTTTGTTTTTTTTGTTTTTATAAATTTACATAACTACAAAGACTTATTTTAGGTTTGTATTACCTAATATTAATTTACATTCTTCTATATAATCAGTTATACAGATATCTTATAACTTGCCAATTATGCTAATATAATTATATTTATAGGTATCTTAACTTAATTGTTAAAAAATAATTACTGTAATATAAGTAAAAATCTAAATTTTTAGTATTTAAATTTTAAACTTACAATTTGCTATTTGGAAAGATAACAACTTATTTACTTCACTAAGTTGTTACACTATTAATACATTTTGATAGTTTACTTTTATATAAAAAATTCAAACTTTTTTTATATAATATAAAATATAAAAATGTCTTAATAAAAAATTCTTATTATTAAATAAAATTTTTAAAATTTATGTATTTGTTCTTTTAAACAACTTAACTAAGATATAAATATCAATTAATTTAATAAAAAATTAACTTTTATATGTAATTATAATTATTAATTAAATTTTATTTTTGTAATAAAATTAATTTTAATTGATTAAAAAACATTATATTATTAATCAACAAATATCAAATAACCTTTTAAAATTATTTGAACTTTAAAATAACAAATAACTAATTATTTGTTATTTGAATAATTTCAGGTCATTTACCATCTCTAATCACAATATCTTTAATATTGTATAACTGATATAATAAATTGCCTCTGACACTTATAAAAGCAATCAAAAAATAACAAACCTAAAAAATAAGGTTAAAATAAATACTAAATAGTAAATACAAATCTTAATAAAAATTAATGACAAAACTGTCAAAAAGAAGAAATAAACCCCCAAAAAATCTATTTTAACAAAAGTTTAAATTTTATAACTTATTAATTAAACTTTCAAACCTTTACAAATAAGATCGACAATTCAAAATAAACAAAAACAAAACTAGGTTTTGTTTTTGTAATCTATAAACCCCAAGAATCAAATGCAAAACCCGTAAAAAAAATCTAAATAAAAGTACAAATTTGAAATAACAATTTCAGAAAAAAGACCCAATGTGATGAATTAATTTCACCACTATTGGTGAATTGGTTGAATTGATGAAGTTTGGTGAAATTAATTTCACCAGTATCTCTAAATGTACGTATATATACCATTGATAAATAACTTTTTTCTTACGCATACGTTTTTACAATACTTTTTTTAGTACCAATGGCTTAACTTTTTATAAAACGTGAGTACGTACGTGTGTAAATACTTACAGAAATATAACGATAACGGATTAATTCATTTCGCTTTATCATTATACACCTTTTTTTTTTTTGCTAATATGATTGGCTTATTTGCGATCCAGAATCATTTCCATGTTTGGACGGTCCCTCTTAGAGCCTCGATACACAGAA
The DNA here is from genome assembly GCA_910591915.1 of Cetraspora pellucida. Lineage (NCBI taxonomy): Eukaryota > Fungi > Glomeromycota > Glomeromycetes > Diversisporales > Gigasporaceae > Cetraspora > Cetraspora pellucida. The sequence continues at coordinate 20,802 of CAJVQA010000794.1, forward strand.
CAGATAGCATTAACTTTATCGGCATAACATAGCCAGCATTAGGGACGGGTTCAAGCCGAAATAGATCGTACCGATATTTCTAAAGCTTATTTATGTTAGGATTAACGTTTAATTAAGGTTAAATATCAAGTAAATTGCTCAAAAAAAGCTTTTATTAGTGCACGAAAAGTGATTTTATGAAACCTTTTGGGTAATTGTCTGTTAAAACGTACGTACATATGTACCAGTCTTTCAAATTTAATAACGATAACTTCTCAAAACCGATACCGGTTTTGGTGGTGTAGACCGTATATAGAAAGTAATTACTTCGAGTTAAATAAATTTCCTAACGTTAAATCCCAAGTTGAAATTAATTTGACCAATCTAATTTTGCCAGAATTTTGTGATACTAGAAATTTTTGTAATAGCAACAGCGGGTATTTTAAAAAGGAAATAGTTTAGTAGCGCCATTGTATTGTGTAGCTATGACATAACTCATGTGCAATGGCGCTATCAAACAAAATATTTCCCTAAAAATAAAAAAAAATCAAAATATTTATATACTGGCTGGTTATGTACGTCATTTAATATCTGAATGCTATTTATTGACATTAAAATACACGCAGGATATTCATATGCGCTCTTCAAGCTGGTTTACAAAACGACAAAGTGAAAAAGTGGAACGCTTTTAGACTTGCTTCGCCGCTCTTTGTCGGTACCTTTTATTTTGTTCTAAAAAACAACCTTTAAATCCGAAGTAAACTTCGAAAACTGCAACATAATGGAAAAGTCTGCATCGCAAGGTCCAAAAAGGAGTCTTTCCTCCGGATCAACTTTAATGGGCAATTCTGATGATAATTTTTCAAGTATCGTTGAAGACTATGAGATAAACAAAGAAAATCCCATAGGTACAGTTGTCAAATTGTTAAAAAAATATACTCATAAGTTTAGACAATACGATTAAACATTTAATTGTACATGACAACGAACATAAATAATACATTGCATAGGTTATGGTGCATCTGCCATAGTATATAGTGCCATATATAAACCTTTAAGCAAAAAAGTTGCAGTCAAAATGATTAATTTGGATTTTTTTGAGCGAAATCAAATCGATGAAGTGAGGGTATCGAAATATTATATGAATTTGGTCTTGATTTCCAATGTTATATTTTTGACACTTATTTTTGTGAACATCTTATATATAATTAGAGAGAAACACAGTTGATGTCGCTATCTAAACATCCTAATGTATTACGTGTTTACGGCTCGTTCGTGAATGAGTCAATTTTATACATCGTAACTCCATATATGTCGGCTGGTATGTCCGATTATTTAAATGATTCAATTTCATTATATCGGATTGCCGTTATCGACGTCATGTGAACATGTTGAAAGATATTCACCTAATTATCAGGTTCTTGCTCGGATATCATGAAGACTTCATATCCCGATGGCTTTGAGGAGGCAGTTATCGCTACTATATTGAAGCAGGCACTTCAAGGATTAGATTATCTACATAAAGCTGGTCATATTCACAGGTAAATTGTCTGTCATTAATTATTTAAACATATTATTTTTTAGAATTTACAAAATATTCATTATCAATCCAATAGAGATGTTAAAGCTGGAAATTTGCTTGTAGATGAAGACGGAACTATTTCGCTTGCTGATTTTGGTGTATCATCCTCTCTTACGGAGAATGGTGATCGAAGGGGATTTCGGAGAACTTTTGTTGGCACAGTATGTTGGAAATAATATTATATAATTTAGTACATTGGGTGACGTTAAATTGAGAAAAATCTTGTTATATACAAATTAAATTAGCCATGTTGGATGGCGCCGGAAGTGATGAAACATGCCGATTATGACTACAAAGCCGATATTTGGTCTTTTGGGATAACTTCGATCGAGTTGGCAACTGGAAATGCACCATTTGCTAAGTACTCTCCAATCAAGGTATTTTTGATTTTAAAATTGTGTTATATCTATATATTATATAATTTCTTATATCATTTATTGAAACAGGTCATTATGGTGACTCTTTCAAATGATCCGCCGACTTTGGATAGAGATGCCACTAAACATAAATATACTAGAGCTTTCAAGGAGATGATTGATCAGAGCTTGCAAAAAGAACCATCGAAACGGTTAATACAGTTTAATATATTTAACATTATTCTTTAAGTGTTGTAATATTTAAATAAAATCCACTAACGTTTTTAATTATCTAGGTTAAGTGCTGATAAGTTACTAAGTCATCCATTTTTCAGAACAGCTAAAAAAAAGGAATATTTGGTAACAAAAATTTTGCAGAACTTGCCACCGCTTGAAGAAAGACCACATAAAAGTAATTTTAATATATATTTCGGTCATATAATTTAAAACAATGATTATATTATTATCATTGATTTTTATAAATACTTTCTCATTTTGAAATATAGGAGTTCAACAAAAACCAATAACTTATACCAAGGGAGGAGATACATGGGATTTTCAAGAATTGGATGAGATAACATCCAATCAGGAAGTCAGAAGTGTCACGTTCGACATGCCTTCTGATGCCAGTGAACTTCCAACCTCAAAGGAGGACTCGAGTGCAGCGACAAATGTGCTACCAAAGAAATCACGATTTCTGCTTGTAGACCAGTCCACCAGCCCTGAGTCGGGTACACTGCTACCATCATCTATACCCAGTACACCATCCGATTCATCTATTACTCAATATCCACTTTATCCTCCATCCTCAAGTGGACTTCAACACTCGACTAATGAAGAACAAGCAGTTAAAAAAGGAAGGTTCAGTGTAACAGAAAGGACCGCTTCAGGTGGTTCACAACCTGAACACGAAAGTCAACGCCATTCTTTAGAAAGAGCGCGATCCAACGAAAATCTCACAGGTGACACTTAATATGATGGTACCTGCATTGTACTGGTAGTCATTTTACTGTTATGAAAGTTTTATATGAACTCTAATCATTTTACCCTTTTCTAATAATTTTAGATAAAAAGAGTCGATTTGAAGTCCAGCAAACAACTACACATTCTTTAGATGCTCTTACAGCTGCCACTGTGAAAAATGATTCCATATTGAGCAAGGAGGATGGTGGATATTCGGATACAACAACCACCGAGCAACCTACTAGCACTGAGAAATCTACGAGCACTAAGAAAGGAAGATTTCAAGTGCAAACAAAGATTAATAGTTCTACGTCATCATCAGGTATATAACTGTTGAAATTAAGATAAATAGTTATGTAATTTGTTTAAGAAATAATAGATATCATATTGGTTATTCGATTATAATCGTTATTTAAAAGTCTTTGTCAACATTTGAATAAAGAAACATGATACATTTGCCCTATTGTTTCATACTTTATTTGTTGCCTGTATTTTAAATCCATATAAACTAGGAACCTCACATACTTCCGATGTGGTATATTCACCACAATCCACTATCACGGGTCACTCTCCTAGTATATCCCCAACTTCATCCATTTTACGTGGACAAATGAACTATAACGCAATGAATGCTCAAATTGCATCGTTATTACAACAGAACGAGACACAGCGCAATTTGTTGAAAGACTTGCTTAACCTTTATGGGGATGTTAACAATACGACTTCTTTAGATAGTAGATTGCTTTCGCAACAACAAAATCAAAGTCCACTACATTCACCATTTCAAAATGGAAATTTTGAATCTAATATAAGTTCGTCAAGAGAAATGTCTGAATATTTGGTATATAAGTTACATCTATTCAAATATACAACGATATATACTTTAATTTACCAAACTTCTTTTCATTGCTTAAAGAATCATATTGATCGTCAGTTTCAACATATATTGCATGAGAATGAAGACCTACGGAAAGAAAATGAAAATTTGCGAAGAGAGGTTGATAGGTTAAGGAAACTGCAACCAGTTTCAATCACACATAATACACCAGAATTGAATTAGTTTCAAATTTATTTTGTTTGACACCAATCTTATATTACAGGTAGGTGTTAACTTTTTTTTTTTTTTTACATAAAGAGGAAAATAAATGGTTTAAATGGATTATCTGTAAACAATTTTGTACTTTGCGTTAAATCATTAGTATAATTTTATGTTTTATATATGTTAACCTATGTGTAATTACAACAAAATAATTGGGAAATTTCATTTAAATAGTTTATAGACTTAATTTATTTATGTTTGTTTAACTTAAAGGGCGTTTAACAAATATATACTAATTTTATATGGTTAATAAAGACCATTTATTGATTTATCTTAAATACTCTGAGTATCATCTACCGACAGCATGAACATGAAGACAACTACAGTTACGGATTATTTTTTACAATCGTCTGCTACAACTTTTTTTTTGCTTTTTATTATTAATTGTAATTCAAACTGTAAAAGAAAAAAAAGACGTAAGGGTAGGGTGTATGTAGATTTTTTTTTTATAAAATTACTTGCGTATCCAACGTACGTACTATCCATAAATCGAATAGATAATTTTTTGGTGTAACAATCACGATGATCTATAGCATTACTGGATATACTATCAGCTATATGTAGTGATAGTGCTAATTTTTTGTTTAAGGGAATTGATATTTTCACACCTTTTTTTGATATTTGCCACCCTTGCTTACTCAAACCCAAAGCATAACTTATATTAATTTTATTAATAGGGGTGTGATTAGCCTGTTTATGGAGCATCCTGTTGACTTCATTTTAATAGTAATACGCCAGAGTATTATTATTAAAATAAAGTCAACGGAGTACTTCATTGACAGTAACAGTTTGAAAAAAGGTGTGGAAATACAGTCAATTTTTCTAAATTCGATTGGTTAATTTTGTAGATCATTTCATGATTTTACATGATCTGATTGGCTAATAGACTTATCTAAAATATTTTACAAAATATGAGTAACGAAAAGGGAAAACCTTTAAATCATTTCAATCAATGAGTGAAATGATTTACAGGTTTTCTCTTTTCGTCACTTATATAATAACATTGATTTAATAAAGAATACATTTATTTAAGAAAATATTATTATAGTATTATAGCATTATAGTGTTATATATAAATATAAAATAAGTATAATATATAAATTAAAATAATCTTTTTTATGTATAAAATATAATTTTTAGTTAGAGTTAAATTAAAGTTAATGTTAAGATTAGACAAGACATAACTTATATTAAAATTTTACAAAAAAATTTTATTATTTCTTTTTTTTAAATATTAACAGTAAAAAAATTTTTTTATTAAAATATAAATAATCAGATTATATAATAAAATTCTATAATGGATATGATGATTTAGTAGAGTGATTAAGTTGTCAACCTTTTAAGTAATAAGTTATGAGTTCAAAACCTATTAATGATAAAAATTTGAACAACCATTTATATAATATTTATATTATAATAATTGTTTTTAATAATTAGATTAAGATATTTGTAATTATAATTATATTAACATAACTAAAAGTTATAGAACATTTTATAACTAGTTATACAGAGAAATGCAAACTAGTATTAGGTGATACAAATTCAAGATAAGTTATTGTAGTTATATAAATCTGTAAAAATTAAAGAACAAAAAGTTCATTTAAAAAGATATAAGTAAAAAAATAATACAAATCTTTAATAGTATTATTATAAAGATTAAACTTAGAAAATAGATATTAATATAAAGTATTTAGACAGATAAGAACCTTTGTATAAAAGGTATTACTAATCAGACTGTTGAAATTCTAACTATAAAAATTAAAGAAAAAGGAAATTAGGCTAATCTAATATACTAATAGACTGGTTTTAGTTCAATTAAACTATTTGGATTAGAAATTTGAAAAACAGACAGCAGATATACTAAAATTACTAGAAATATGTTATAAAGTAAATGCTAGAGTTTGTATGAATTTTGCAAAGGCAAGCTCTATTAATAATTTATATAGTATATAGATTAGTTAATAGAGATTTTTTAAAATCTATAGTTATATAATGTATTTTGAAATTAAGTAATAACTTGATAAACATATAAAAAAAAAACAAAATGTTGAGTTGAATAGCACTTAGTTATATAGAAACTAAGATGACTAACTGCTTAGATATAGCATAAGAATTAGAGAGTTTAATTAGATGGTTTTTTAGTAGATTATAGGTATAACAGCTAATATAGAATTTTTAAATAAACTACTTAAATAAATAACTAAAAGTTATATATGGCTAATTGTATATTTATCTTGTATAAGTAATATGTAATGTATTAACTAAAAATACAAATAAAAATATTAATCACTATTAATATCAATCATAATAAAATAAATAAAAAAATAAAAAAAAAATAAAAAATATAATTTTATAACAAAAAAATATATATTAAATTAATTAAAAAAACAAAATAAAAAAATAGTAATTCTAGTATAATAGTTATATTATCATTCTTCAAATAGCAAGTCTAATATTTAAATATTATCTATAATGAAATATAAAAATTATATTTGTATTACAGTAACTGTCTTATATTAATTAGTTGGCCTTATGCAACTGTAATTCAGATATATCAAATTTAGTAACTTAAAAACTCATAGCATTTATGCAAAATTCAATGTTATATTTATATAAAGAAATGTTTATTAATATTATACAAAACTTTAATACAAATTTGTAATAAACTATCAGGTATAAAAAACAAAAACCAAGATAACAGAAACTTACTTAGAAATTCTTAAGTAAAAAGTAATATAAACTTTTGATAATATTATTAGATTGATTAAAGTCTATAAACTATCTTTAAAAAAACAGATTAAATAAACTAAATGCAAAATATATATAAAAAAGCATATAACTAACTAGATTGCTAAATTTATTAGAAAAAAAAAATATAAAAATATCAGGCTATCTGAATTGGTTATCTTGTTTAAATTTGTTAGTTTTTTTTTTTTTTAAAAAAAATATTAAGATAAGTACTTGTGACTTAGAATTTTATTAATAGTATATTTGGCTAATGGTTGCATTACAACTACAAGAAGCAACTATAAAAAGAATATACAACTAGCCACTTGTACAACTTTAGTCATTGTTTAATTTAAGTAGTCTGCTTGAAGGTTCTATACTAGATGCCATACCTGAAATCTGCTTGTAGGTTTTTTATTTAACTACTCTAGTTTTCATATTTATTCATCTACTTTTGCCTACTAACGATCCTGACCAATGCCAATGAAAATATGCTATGCTATTAAGTCTTTAAACAGTTCTTTGGAACCTTTGACCTTGTACTAAACCTTCCAAAACCTTATATATTCTATTCTTACAGCTAACTCGGTATCATTATAACTAAGACCAATACTAGTAATCAGAATGTACTATTAAACTGCTATGCTCTTATAAAGTTCACCCCAACTCTGATACTGACTTTACAACATATTCTTACTACTTTGGTATTCAATTTAAGTTTTACCAAGTTGCCATTCCAGATAGCCTAGAAAGGTAGATCAAAACTATATACCTTTGGTTTACATGTTTGCTAACATGTATCCTTTTTTCTAGAACCCAGAAATTCTGGCAGTTTGGTTGGTTCATTTGGTCTCTCCTCAAAGACTAGCACATTTGCCTAGTTTTACAAGTTCTAGCTTCATTTTATAAGTCTAGTCTTTACAGTAACACTGTTGAAAGTTTGGATTATTTCTCTATTTGGGTTTTCCAAGTAGGCTTTTGTCTTCCTTTTTTTGGTTTCTATAATTTATATGGCTATAAGGACTTATTGTAGGTTTGCACCATCTGGTACCAGTTTGTATTCCTTTATATAACTACAGACCTTGTCCCAAAGGACAATGTTATATGACTATTATACAAATACCATGTAACCTGCCAGTCATGCTGATGCAATACAGATAACAGGTATCTTATTTCAACTAATTGCAAGCAACAGTTAACTATAACATAGAAAGATATTTTAATACATTGACAAAAAAAATAGGCTGATATATATTGATTATTAACTATAACAGATATATATTAATAGTAATCCCCTTTGTTAGGTTATATTGATTAAGATATATATTAATATATAAGAATGAGTTAGTAAAAAAATAACAAATCATTTTTAGTGAATTTTTTTTAATTTTTAAATTTAAATAACTCAACAACTATTTAATCAAATTTACTAAAAACTTTTTTATTTTAATCTTGAAATTAATAAAATTAAAATAAGAAAAAATTATTAAATTTAATAAAATAGTTGTTAAAATATTTAAGCATAAAGTCAAGAAAACTTTTACTTAGAAAAAATTTGTTCTTTTTTTACTAACTCACTCTTATATATTTATTATAATAAAAAATTAATAAAAAATAATTTAGTATAATATTGATATATATTAAATATATTTAATACTATTAACTTTATATCAATAACCATGATAATACTAACTTTTAATAAAATTTTAAAGTAAATAATTATATTTATGACCTTTAAAGTTGATAACATAGCAGTTATGCTTTAAGGTCATAAATTACAAGGTTGCCAGTTCAAATCCTAGTAACAGCAATTGTAGAGATATATTTCCAAAAATAGAAAACTGCAACACTGCAGAACCAGAAACCTGGAACATTTAAAGAATAAACTTATTTCTAGAAATAGCAAGTAATCTGCAGTTAAGAAGTCACATAGTGATGAACACAAGTTAGAGCCTAATTTGGAATAAGTAAAGTTATGAGATATAATGTGAAGCCAAAAGTCTGACAATAAAAGATACTACATGAACTCATAGTAACATCTAGGTCTAGACTGAGCTTAACAAAGCCTTCTGCTTCTGGCAAAGATTAGTGCAATAAATCACTTCTGGAAAATTTAAAAGTACAGACTGGAGAAGGTTAAGGTTCAGCATTTGATAACATTTAAGAACATTAGTTTGAGAATATAGGAGCAAGAACAATCTTGACAAGATCATCAAAGGAAAAAAAAATTTACAATTTATGTATATAATATTTATTTATTGAATATTAAGTATAGAGTATATAATTTTTAAATTATATATAAAACTTATAATAAATTTTTATTTAATTAAAAATAAAAAAATATTTTCTTAAATAAACAGCTTTTAAATATTAATTAAAAATTGTAGA